>SNQJ01S0116278.1:2789-27898 GCA_010110895.2 Picea sitchensis | reverse complement strand
TATAGAAAAACCCCTTCTCTGTGGGTGGTGTCTCAACCCTCAACCCTTAAACTTGAGACCCTTCAATTTACACATAACCACCGTTGCTACTTAAATTAAGTGGTTATCTTGAATGTGACCCTCAATACCCTTGCTACGTTTTATATCTTTTAATTATGCCCTTATGCCATGGTTTTAATTATGGAGGACATGCTTTAGCTAGGCTTGATAAAGAAGCACTTTAGATCTTTTAATTACTCTCTTCGCCATATCCAATTTTGGGTGAGGGTTAACTTGGTTTCATTGTACTTTGAACTTGTTTTGTTCTTCCTTTTCGGAGATGGAAGGCCCTAAATTACAACACAACTCATAATTTTGGCACTATCCATGACACAATGCTCCATGACGCAGTGCTCCAACGCAGTGACGACAGTCTCATGACACAATGCTACAAGAGAAGAGTGACGATGACCTACCAAGTCGGATGACACTGTTTGTTTGATTTGCATGACTTTGCATTGAATTTTAAAGGCTGAAATTGATGTACTCGTCAATGCAAAAAAAAAAAATATAATTTCTGATTAGCATCACATACGATAAAAACGAGCCCCATTTCAGAGGCAGGATTGTCAATAACTGGCGGACAAACTTGAGGAATGATGTTGACTGCATAGATTTTCTTGTAATGTCTTCTCGAAGGAGTAAATGATGTCCATCATTGTATGTTATTAGTTTCCCAATCGGAGTCTTCCAATCGTAAGCTGTTCATGGTTTGAAAGTGTAGGCCAGAAGACTCCTGAATGGTTGGTTGAAGATAGCCTATAAAACAAAATGTAATTAATAATCCATTTCCAAATTAACAATCAATTTAGCAACTCAACTTTCAAGATCAAAATGCTCGCCACAATATTTTGACGCGCTTTCTTTTATACGATCTCAAGTTTCAAGCTTAAAATGCCCCGCAAAAGCATCTGACGCGTTTAAAAGCTGGATTGCATTTTCATTATGTAGGGGTTCTCAACTTTCCGTGTCGTAAAGATTTTGGAAAGTAGATTTGAAGAGCTGGTAAAGAATGCCGTCAGAGACAGGAAAGAAATGAGTGGATCTCTCCATATCGGTATCTATCCCGGCCTTATTCAAATGTCCTATATATGACGGACCCAGTGATCCTATCCACCGGAATGAGCTACCACCGAGCTTCCATTGAAAAATGGTTGAACGATGGAAACAATGTATGTCCAGTGACTCTCGAGGTTCTTCACAGCAAAGAGCTCAACCCCAATCACACTCTTTGCAGACTGATACAGCAATGGTGCGTTGCCACAAGTTGCAATGGCCTTGTCAGAATTTCGACACCTAAGGCCGTTGCAGAGCCGAGAAAAGTGCCGCAAATAGTTCAGGATATTCAAGATGCAACTCCAGATAGACTTGAAGCTTTGAAGAACCTGAGAAATCTAGCGAGGGCCAGCCAGAGGATAAGACAGTTTCCTATTCTTATCCATGTTTTGGATTCAGAGGCCTCGCTGATTTCTGAAATGGGTGCAGATCGTGAGGCAGTGGAAGAAGCAATCGGTGCAATTTCACTGTTCTCTGTAGATGATATATCTAACAGAAGAGTTTTCATGAGGCATTCTGTACTGACAACGCTGGAATCGGTGTTGGCAAAGTGCAATCCGGAAGCGAGAATGAACGTAACATCTATTGTGGAAAAAATGGCAAACGACAGAAATTCTACCAGAGAAATTGGAACGAAAGACGGAATCCTAGACGGACTGCTGAAGCTGTTTGACGAAAATCGTTATCCTTCAGCCATGAAGGCCAGTCCGAAGGCATTATTTCCTTTGCGTAGCGTGACTAAAAATAGAGTGAAGATCGCCAAAGCAGTTGTCGTTACTCGTTTGATTGAGCTTCTTCCTGGTGAAGACACAGACATGGCAGAGCAATCGTTGGCGATTTTGGAGGCGCTTTCCACCATTTCAGAAGGGCGGTCTGCCATAGTGGACCATGCCCTAGCGTTACCGACTATTGTTAGAAGCTTGTTGGCCATGTCTGATACTGGAATTCACTATGCAGTTCCGATTCTATTGAGAGTCTGTCCAACTCTGCAGAAGAAAAGCTGCTAATAGAATTTGTCCAGATCGGCAATGGGCATCCTTGAGAGACTGCTTTTTCTGTTGCAGATGGACTGTTCACCGAGGACAAAGCAGAAAGCAAATGAGCTCCGTAGTTTTCTTTTTCCCATACACCAGAATAGTTCATTCAATGATTCTTATAGTCTAGAGCTATAATTAATCTTATAATACACTATTTCTTACAATAATTAATTTCTTAAAACAATATAGCTTTCAGTCTGAGATCCTTTTGTAGATGAGTTGTTTGAGGGTTTATTTATATAAAATATTAATAGTAATATAAGTAAAATAATACTGTATGGTTTATCTATGGGCCAATTGTTTTTGCGGCTGAGCTCCGATCGGTGCCATATCTCTGGTTCTGGCAATATTTAAACAATTCCTGCGCTGTGCCTCATAGGTATTATCAATATTTATTTATTAATACTATAAAATGTAATTGCCTATTTCATTGCATGTACAGAAGTCAGCTGAGCTCCCGTGCCATATCGATATTATCCATAGTTGTTTATTTGTAGAGTGTAGATGCACATAAGTACTATAAATATGTAAAACTATTTTTCAGGTATTAGATAGATATTAAAAGTTCCATATGTTTGCAATCTTAATATGATAGAAAATGAAAAATAGTTTTGTAAGTTTATGTAAAATTAGATTTCTAATAGGTTAATTCATGAAAATTAAAAGTAATTTTATTTATTTGTTATTAAAATTTACTTTAATAATATAACAAAATATTAAAAAGAAAAATTCTATATTAAATTTATTAAATAAATATTCATTAAAATGGCAGAGTAGAGTATTACATACCAACAATGCTTGAAGCATTCTATTGAATTAATGTAATAGATACATATAAATACAACAAGGTTGTGTCAAGATATATAAACTATTTTGATTACATAGTCTATCTGTTCACTAATCAAATATTTCAACCTCACATCATACTAAGAACTATCTAGTTGGAGAGAATCTTTCAAATCCAACTAGATCTAACCACCTCCTATAGATTAGGAACAAACTCTTCTAGTACAGATGAACTGTACCGAATAATGACCAATAATCATAACAATGTCAAATATGTTCACATAATACAAGTAGGAGTTACATATTCTAACACTCTCCCTTAACAAGTTTTTGTCTTAATCTCCATCGAGTAAGGTCTTCATTAACACCTTCTCTTCTACAACACATGTTCCACTATGAAACAAAGAACCTTGTGATCAACAAAGTCTATCTCTATTCTGTGACACTTTCATACCATACCTCGATCATACAAACATCACCAAACTGTAAATTTTAACCTTGTACAATATTTTCGTGCAAATAGATTTTCAATAAAAAAACATAAAAGATACAATGGAAAATTCACACATTACACAAAGATTTTTCCACTGGAAACCCAAACCAGGAAAAACAATATATTCTACATTCATTCATAGTGATACATTGTTTATAGTACAATATACATATAGGAGTCAACGACATCCAAAAATCTAACCCAATGACTTGGATTAGTCAACAACCCTAATTCCTTAACCAGAAATAGAAAACGATTGGAAAAAATCATGTGCCAAAAAAATGTCCAACAATGGACACAAAAATCGAGGCAACACGAAAAATGAGGCAAAAAGTGACACAATTCCTGAGGAAAAAATTTATCAGGGGTGCTACCCCCGAACCCCGCGCAGGCGGGCTATCCTCGACACAACATAGAAGACGCTAGTACTAGTCATGTAAAGAATATAACACATACCCAACATTCTCCCACTTGTTGTTTTCATTGCATACAGGGGATTACAGGGTTACATATTCAACAATCCAGGGTAGCAATGCCCATGGATCCTCTACACCAAGAGAAATTCTTAGTGCTCATAAATTTTGTTAATGAATCTGCAACATTATTCAAAGTGTCCAGCTTCATCAACAACACTTTTTTTTCTTCAACCATGTCTCTCACAAACTGATATTGAATATCAATATGCTTTGTCTTTGAATGATAAGTCGGGGGTGGAATCACGAAGGTGGGTTACACTTTCGTGACAATCTGGTTTCCAAAATTTTGAAAAACAATTTTTCGGCCAAACTAAATATATTTTTCGGCCTAAAGATATTATTTTTGGCCGAACTATTGTTCGGCCGAAAACATAAACGTCAAATCGAACAGAGCCATAACCGGGCCCTCGATTTGCGTGTAGAAATTTGCTCGGCTGGATATTTTCTTTCCGGCAATAAGTTTTCGGCCGAAAGATAGTTCGGCCGAAAAAGAGTTCGGCCAAAATATTGTTCGGTCGAACTATTGTTCGGCCGAAAGAGTTTTTATATATTTGCGACGCATCGCTTGTGCAATCTTTGGAAAAAAAATTGGTAACAGTGGTCGCCGAGGTCGTGGTAGCAGTGGTTGCCGAGGTCGTGGTAGCAGTGGTCACCGAGGTCGTGGTAGCAGTGGGCATCGAGATCGTAGGGGTCGTGGGCGCCGAGGACGCAGCGGTCGTGGAGAAATTTCGAGCGTCGGGGAAAGGTATTTTACGTTCGCGTAAATTATGGTTTGTGTATGTTATCTTATGGTTTGCGGATGGTATTCTGAATGGTTTGCGTTTGCGTATAGTTACATTCGTTTGCGTATGGCATGGTTTGCATATGGCATGGTTTCCATTTTTTATTTGGCATCTTTAATCAAAAGCCATTCGGAACACTGTAAAACAAGCACAGGATGACTTTATGTTAACTTTTGTTAATGTCAATACAGAGAATTCAAGCATTCTGATATAATATTTTTGACCTAAATCCATTTATCAGGAATTAATGTGTCCTCAATACGTCAAAGTGAAAAGTATACTTCTCACTCTAATGATCTAATGATCGACTTATAAAATTCTATTTCGAAATTATAAATCTTCATACTGTAAAGTTTACAATGAAATTATAAAACTGCATATTGTAAAGTCTATAAAAGTATACATATTCTACTCTTCTCTAGATTTAAACCTAGAACCTCTTATAAACACTATAAATCCACACATATAAACTTGAATTTAACTTGTAAACTTAAGTTTATATTATAACTTATAATCACTATGATCACTCTGTTAATCAGAGTGTAACCTTATATTATTTAAAAAAAAGTTTTTCACTATTTTCACGCCGTAAACCAAGGGCTAAATGGAAAAAGTATGCTGCAAATTTCGATTATACTCCACTACAAAACTCATATGACTAGGTACCAAATTTTGACAAGATTTAGTCCCTAAAAGCAATTAATATAAAATCAAAACATTATAAGTGCAACCAATGTTCATCGAAAACATTATCAATGTCGTCTATATTATTTTCCTCCACACTTCTGAAAATGAATATATATACAAAGATCCTACTCTGAGGTTCATTGAATTCAATCATATCAATATATATCTAGATCTCACCAACTAACATAGTGATAACGAATTACAACTGAAATTCTCTGCTTCACAAACTCTGTTCAGTTAAGGTATAAACATGACTACTAAATATTAGGTTTCAGCTCGGATACATAACAACAATCCTGTTGAGTATCATTTACAGAGTAACCAGCCCTCTGGACGACCCTGTCCACCCTAAGCCTTACACATTGCGCTATGCTTACAGTCATAATATCTCCTGCATACATAGACAATGGATCATTTACTTTATCTCCTGCAATAGAAAAGTTGAAAAATTAGCTAGAAACTATTATAGGGTTGCCAATGCAGTAATGTTGGGTAACCTGCAAAAATTTTAGACAAAAATAAAAGTCAAACAACCACACCTATCTTATAGGCAGCCGTAGGTGCAGCTGGTGAAATAAGGATATCATTTCCATCTAGAGCCTTACTAAAGCCTTTCTGGATTAGTGTCCTGACCTGAATCATTATGGTTAGTTAAAATAATTTGAGCTTCTACAGATCTAAAATTCACTTCAAAACTAACAGATACAGATAAAGTTTTTTCATCAATAGAAAAAAAAATAATATCCAAGGTTGAATAACTGTAACCATCAATAGAAAAAAAAAATAATATCCAAGGTTGAATAACTCTAACCTCCAATCCAAAACTAATGAATGTACTTATGAAGGGAAAAGGAGGGACAAGCATAAGAGTCAAATTTTTAACACACATTTAGATGTTAGTTTGATTAAACTCCACATGGAAAAACACACATTGCAGTAACAATTTCAAAAAAAGTACAGCTAGCCCTTAGGATTAGGACCCCCAAGACTTTAAGGTGATGAGGATTGCGGTACTAATCTACATTTAGCAATAATTTTAAAACCCGTGAACAAACCAGCTTATAAAATGTTAGGTATAAGGACTTATAATCAAGCAGCATTTCTCGTGATATAAACTAAGTGATTTCAAACTAAAACAAATTCTGTACTTACCTTAGCAAATAAAGATGTACCTAATGTATGGATGCTATTCTTTATGCTCAGAATTTGTTGTTTAAAGATCACGGATCAAAACCCCAAGGGTTTTATCTCAACCATGATCTTAAGTGAACTCTTTGTCAAGGAGGACTCAAGGACAATCAAGAGGTAAGCCGATATTAAAACACAAAACAACTCAATAAACCGGTCTAATCAATCCATGTTTAAAGTGTCCAATTTAAACTGTTTAAACCGTCTAAATCAAGACCGGTGGTTTAAAGTGCATTATTTTTATATTTTTGTGTTTAAAGTTGTTTCTTGTTTAGTTAATAAGAATTTTTTATAAAGGGTATTTTTCTTATAAAGTTAGTTTTTATAAAGATGCTTATATGCTTATTGTTTTATTATGCTTATGCCAAATAATTAGTTATGTAAATCTTTACCTTATTTTTACCTTTATTGCAATCTTCTCATAGTATGAATTCAATAGTTCCTTCCAATTCAATTCAATTCATATGAATTCAATAGTTCCTTCAATTCAATTAAGTATTAATTCAATAGTTCCTTCCAAACAATATTTATTTATATAGTGCTTTGTGGGATCGTTCCATGTGATAGTTTCATTGATTGAATATTATAGAGAACCTTACACCTATAAACACTAAAGAAGCATTGATCTTCACAAAGAACACCAAAAAAAAACTCCGTTAGTTTTGGGGTAAAATTGTAGAACAATAATTTCTTTAAAAATTCAATGATTAAGACAAATAGATCTCTTACTCAATCAGATATAGGACACATTGAAAATAAATCTGTGAAGGATAGCAAGGTATTTATACAAGGAACTTTGTTTTAATATGACTCCAAACTTAGATCTAATGATACAGTAATCAGTTCTAATGCAATATTAACTGTGATCCTGAGACATACAATAGGATTTTAAATGCCCAAACACGACATCGATCTAATAAGTTCCACTAACCATTTCACAACATAAACATCTTTAGATCTACACAATACATGCTGACAACAAATTACAAAATGTTAAATCAAGGTGAGTAAGGACATAATCATACAACCAATCCATCTTGAAGGTGGCACAGAACCACAGTAGGTGTAGATCTAGTTTGCAATGGGATTCTCTCATTGGAATAAATTCTATAGTGGATCCTTAAAAAGAATCTAGTCTACCCTTCCCAAATTTATATGTTGGGAAATAAAGCAAGCTCGTAATAGGAAATCTTCCTACAACAATTAAACAATCCCAAATCAATAAAGGATAAAGAAAAATGCATCTCTTGAATACATTTAACTCATGTGGAAACGAATAAAGATATTCCATTGGATGGACGCGATGAGATAGGTTGGTTTTCTCAAATATCGATTCTGCTGACAAGGGAATTTTCTACCAAATCTCGGCCTCGAGGTATTGAGGTTGTTGTTCCTGTAGATAAAGTTGTACTTGGTTGGTAAACCCTCCGCATTGGGACCGTTTGTTTGCGGGATGTAGACACCCCTCTAGTAGCCTTAGGAGACATGTCTATGTGTGATTTTTCTGTGTAAAGAAATCCAGCATATCAAGAGTCTCGGGTCCCTTTAAAGGCAGGGTTTCAATTCTTGCGACACACCCGACAGAGATTACTAGTTCCTGCTTGCCAGCTGCCGTGAGCCTGTCTAATCTTCGTTTCTTCGAAGACATAAGACTAAAAGCCCCGCCTGCAGAAATAGTAAACTCTACCGTTGATTCTTCCATCCGGTGGATCAGACTGGTGACAACACCGGGTGTCGCCACATACCAGTTGTTTTAGCGCTCCTAGCTTACCGTTGTCACTGTGGTATGTCAGGGTTGTCTTGTTGTGTTTGTCTTTCTGAGTCTGTTCTAGGTCGGGTTACTAGCCGCTCGGCCGGGCCATGAGTCTGCTCAATCTTCTTCGGTGAAAGACATAAGATCAAACGCCTCGCTTCCCCTGCATAAATAGTAACCCTAGCACCATGGACTTTTCCCTCTGTTTTCTTACTGTGAAACCCCAGTATGTCTTGATGTTTTTGTTGTGCGCTTTATGCCTATGGTCGCATATTGTCGCCAAAATTCTCTTGCACAAACACTGTGTCTGCCCAGTTTGTCGAAAGGGCAATGAGCCATGTTTGTTATCAGCATAAAGGCACACACCTAAAACAAAAAAAAAAAATCTTTTGCACTTGTTCTCAGAGCTGTTGTCGTGAACGAGGAGGTTGTTACATATGTCTAGAGAGAAAATAAAATTATGTAACATGAGGGGTAGGAGGGGTTATGTTTATACTTTAGGTTAGGTATTAAAATATAAATTAAATTGTAATTTCATTAATGTAACATGTTTAAATAAAATAATTTAAACATGATATAATAAAATATTTAATTTAAACTTCTAATTAACCCTTAAGACAAAACAACAACATAAAACCCCAAATCAAGAGGGGGAGGCTCTGCACATTAACCCCACACATGAAATGTATTGAACCTATGAATCTAAGTAATGGAGGAAGGCTCTCCAAGAGGTAAATCCACTATCAATTTTAAAGAGGGAAAAGACCCTAATAAAACCCTAAATAAATACTTCTAGAATATGATTTTCACCAAAATTGTACCATGAGCTCATTCATCTAATACCTTCAAATGGTCATATCTCCATTTCATTGAATCCATCATTAACTTGTGACTATTTTTTATCTCCCATTCACTTCCATCATTAAGAATGAAAGCAGGACAAACAAATAGTGATAAGACAATGATTACTGAATGAAAGGGACATATGACCTTGGAGGTGTATACAGTGAAATCACAATACAACTTTTGAAAAGGTGGGAAATATGTTTCCCATTTCCTTTGCACCTGACCTGCTTTAGTGATCTCATCTTGAAGACATGTCTCACTTAGGTTAGTTAAGCATGTATTTCACAAGAAATTCCTCCATTTATGTGTGGTGCATCTTGATCAAACCACATACTACAATACAATATTTCCTTACATCCCTATAAGAATCTAATACATAACTATTAGGATATTTTTGACAAAGCTTAAGGTTTTCCTTGCAATGCAAGACTAAGCATACTACTTATTTAATTGATAATGAGTCACTACCTAATGCAAACAATGACAAGTTATAATTTGCTAAATTAGCATCACATTGTCATGCACAAGTGGACTAAGTTGTGGACAAAATGATCTGCCTACAGAAAAATCTAGAGGATCGCAGGAGGGAGACCTAGTCCATAGTCATTTCATTTATGAAGCTTCATCTAGCTATTCCATAGTCACATAAGCTTCTGATCTAGTCCTCAACCTTTTTTTTAGTTTTAAAATATATTGAGAATGAAACATAGCAAGAGTAAAAATTAGTTGAGCTCTCAAACCAAATTGCATTGGACCTATAACCAAATGTGTAGCCATTGTTGCAATTGAAATGTATTTCACCTATGAATCTAAGTAATGGAGGAAGACTCTCCAAGAGGGAAATCCACCATCAATTTTAAAGAGGGAAAAGACACTAATAAAAACCCCTAAATAAGTACTTTGTACCATGATTTCACCCAAAATTGTACCCATGGTTTCACTACCTCCACACATCCAAATGGTCATATTTCCATTTCATTGAATCCATCATTCAGGATCTTTCTATCTCCCATTCATTCTCTCCATCATTAAGAATGAAAGGGCATGCTAAATAGTGATAAGACAATGATTGTTTGAATGAAAGGGACATATGACCTTTGAGGTGTGCATGTAATGAAATCACAATACAACTTTTGGAAAGCTGGGAAATATGTTTCCCATTTTACACTGGACCGCTTAGTGATCCTTAATCTGAAGACACATTATTTTCATTCATCCCAAGTCTCATACTATATTTTACTGATTATTCTTGAATATGGACACAAGAATTGTCCCATGGTTGTCGTACACTAAGTATCAGTCTCCATCCAATATATGCTACAAACCCAATTGATTGGGCTATAAATGAGCTAATTGTAGGACATGTTATCCATGCTTGTGGCATTAGACCATCAAACATGCCTTTGGTTATAATCTTGATTTAGAGGAACATGGTTTTAATTAAAAGGTTTGTCACATGTATCTACACCTATCATGAGGCCAACCTCATTGACTCACTACTCCTACAAAACTAACCCCATCGAGGTATGCTCCTCCACATCCAAAAGCTTTACTTTATTGAAGTTTCTAATCAAATTTGTGGCATGCCAAAACAACTTGATTCTCAATGGGTCTACTATGTGGCATCTAGCAAAGATAAATTTACCTTTTAGTAAATCTCAAAGTCTTCTTCATTACAACTTCTTTAGAGTATTACTGACAAGTTGGAGAAAGTGCTGCAATCCCTAACCCAACTAAAGGGGCTCCCTCATCAATCACTCTAGAATATCTAGGCCTAAAGACCATGTATCCATGTATTTGGACTCTTATCCCAAGATGGTGAATGCGAAGAAACTTGAATGGGTAGTACTAAAACTAAGTGGGTTAATACTTAAGTGATTTCAGAACCTCTATGATTCTAAAGGTTAAATAAGATTAAAGATCATGATAGTATGTATGCTATTAAAGGAAGCTAGCTGTGGCAAGGAACCAATAGTTTTTTTCATAGGGCTAAGAAATCAAGCTTAGATGCTTAATCCTAAACCCAAACCTAGCCAATTCCCCTAATGGAGTAATGTTTGTTTACAGACAAGTAAAGAAAACTTATGCCTCCAACCCCCTCGCTTCTAAGTTTAAGTATCAACTACTAATTTGAACGCCTCTTTGAACTCACATAAAGGTATGGTGGAAAATGATATCGGAAGGATATTCCAATTCTTTAAACCGCTTGAAACCATTAGATAAAGATGATATCGCTGAAGGATACCATGGACCAATGTTATGCTTTAACTAATTTCATGGATTGAAATGCCATGTTTTTGTGTGCATGGGTGATGAGTGAAGGATAAGAATTTGGTTTGTTGTGTATCCCTTACTTATATCTGATTTGATTTATTCATGGTTGAATGACCAAGATTTGTGTTTTTCTAATGAGCAAGTACTTTTTTGGCTTGATTGTTTAAAAATTTTTTTTATCTCTGCGTTTTTAATTTTCTTGAACTTGTGTACATCTTGGATTTTTTTTTATAAACTCTAGATTGTGATAGATATTGCGGAGTGATGTCAACACAAGATTATGCAACATTCCTGCAAATGCTCTAGGCATTCTCAAGAAGGAAGAACAATGACTCCTTCTTCAACGGAGACTCCGAGTGAGCACCAACAAACTAGTCAAAGGAGATTGTCAGCTGAGTCTGTGAATAGATCAACTCGATAATGTGCTCAAGCAAGTTCTATGGATGTGGTCTTCTTAGATAGGTTGTGCATTTGTACTCCTACACCTGATAATGTAGTGAATAGGTCTAGACCGTATTCATTTCTGGGTAAGTTTCAAATTTTTGTTTATTTTTGTTGAATTTTGTTGTATTTAAATTTATGTATGGTTAAATCTTGAAGTTACTTTCAAATGTGTGTGTAGACAAATAGTTTAGAGCAGCAGACAATGAGAGTGGTTGTCACGGCGATTCAAAATGTCGTGGTGCAGGCGTGGATGTAGGATTATTACATGAAGAAACAGAAGATTACATGCCAACATCCACCTATCCTTCAGAAGTTGTCTATGAACTTCCCGGAAGGGAATATAGAAGCAATAACGCTTGAGCGATGCCTGTGTGTCAAAAAGGAGGTTGGAAAATGATTTACGGTCTTGTGTCTTTGGAGAGCAAACAGTTTGCAAATTGTTTTGCATTCAATGGTAAACTTTATGAATGCATATCAGAAGATGGGGCCAACCACCTAATAGCTTTATCGATCTAATGAGGCTTAAAGTTAGAGGTGATTGGTCCTGATAAATGGGATATGGTGAAAAATAGAGTTTCAAAGGAAGATGCCATCTCTATGTTCAATTTCAAAGAGGTCCTGCTGAAAAATGTCAGAGGGTGCAATATTTTAAGCACCCCACTATGTTGGACATCAGATAATAGATTTTTGGTCGCATATGGAAAATTGTCGTGGAACGATAGGGTTCCACACTATTTTGCAAGACATTTTTTGCAGATTTTTTCGTGATGAAACTAGATTATACCAAATTTCACCATTCAAATATTATGCAGTAACGTAAAGGACGCATATTATAATTCTAAAGTGCTATCAAGTGGGAGCATTGTCAAGGTTCTTACAACCTCCTAGTACCTCGCCTAATAGGGGCATTTGCATCACTTCTAGAGTTCCAAATACATCAAGTTGGCAAAGAGGCCAGGATCAAAAATCGGGAAAATTTGGAATCTATGGTCTATGGTGTTGATGTCGGCATGAAGCTGCCAACGGCGAGGCCGACTGGGCCACATTTGTTGATAAAACATGCAGACTTGGATAAATGTCACAAGAAGTTTTGTGCATGCCAAATCTTTGCTCCGGATGTATTTTGAAGAAAGCTTCCATTCTTAATGATGACCCGAACTGCATATTGATATGTGATCTATTTAGGAAAAATTTTGACGATTTTTATGATAGTTTATTTCAATTTAGATATATATATCATTGTTTCTATAGAAATAATCAAATTCTTCTTCCATTAATTGCAGAAGGCTTCATATATGTTAAACTAAGCTCCAGCTTGGTCGTGACTGATTCAAATGTTTGAATTTGGATGGATTAAACTTGCATGTTTTTTCTAATAGTTTTTCGTTCAAATCTCCACTCTTTGGAATAAGAGTTCAATCAAATATTTATAATTTTGTATAATTGTGGAAACATGTTAAATCTTCTATCAGCCCTAGTTCTCATTGTTCACACTTCATTCCATCTATTCCATCTCAAGCACTTAATGGTTTTGTCTCAAATTTCTGGGGAGAGTTTTGGAAGGGTGTAGTTCACAGTATCATTTTAATTTAATGTGTTATATAATCGCTTGAATATAATTTATTAAATTTCAAATTTGATTTATGTGATATATAGGCTAATGTGGAAGAGAGTACATGAGAGTGTGCTCTGGAGAGAGATTGAGATTGATGAAGCAACCCGATTAAGAAAGGATGTTCATGATGAGTCCATTCGTGATGATTCATAAATGTATGCCCTTGACTTTTATGCAATTTTTGTTTTCAAATTTATAGTTTTAGCCTTCCTCAATTATTTTGAATTATATAGAATCCCTAGATGTTTGTCACGGTCCTTAAATGGTGTACACTCAAACTTATATAGGGTTAGATCACACTTTAACACCTTCACCTAAACTTACATGTTTCAACATTTGAGGTTCACATTTCAAATGGTGTACACTCAAACCTGTTTAAGGTTAGATCGCTTACGAACACTCCACTTTAAAATTGAATATGTTTGATCATTTGAGAACGATTCATCCCACATCTAAAAAGAGAGTTTTTTAAATTTTCCTCGATTACAATCCTTGCTTTCTTATCCAAAAATGGTATGTGTAGTATTATATGAGAACATACATTGTGTTCCTTGTTTTATTGTCCAAGAATGGCATAGTATTATATGAGAACATCTATTCCATGGAAGAAATAGAAGATAAGTATTTTTCTAAGAATGGTATTTAAAATGATGATTTCTCTTCGAACTTTTACATAATAAGTAGTCTTTTGGAAGAATTGTTTAATATGGAGATTTATGCTCGTTCTTTAGTTTCAAAGGGCATCATGAAACTTGATTATATTACCACTGCAAAAGAAGATGAGAAATATTTTTAACTACCGAGGAGATTAGTATTTTAATGATCCGTGTAAATATGATCAAATAACAACACTTGGGATGAGAATTACATCTAAGGATTTGAGACTCTATCCACAAGGAGAATTTTCGGTATGATTTTGGAATTTATCCACAAGGAGATAAGTATTTCTTTGGAAGAATGACTTAATAGATGGAAATTTGTGAATTATCTTCATACACAATTCTATATTTATTTCATTATTATCTAATTCTAACTCTAACTCTAACACACCATTGCCTTTACTAAGAACATAAACATCACAAAATGGATGTCAATTTTTATTTTAATTACAATTTCTAAATTTTGTATTATTTTGCATGTTGGAATTGTAAATTTCTAATTTTAAACGCTTTTTGGTGTGCTCTGTTCTTATGTATGAAGTCATCCATCTTAAACCGATGGCTTAGAGTCCGTAATTTTGGAGTTGAATGTCTTGTTCCATGTTATCATCCTAAAATGGATGTGGAACTTATGTATTTTACTATGTTACTATTCAAACTTTGATATATATATAATGTCGACTTTTTATCGCTATGTCTTATAGTCCAGAATTTTGGATTTAAATGTATTTGTTCCATGTTATCATCCCAAAATGGATGTGGAACCTATGTATTTCATAATCAAGCTACTATTCAGAGTTTTATTATAATGTCTAATTCTATTATAACTGTTACTATTCAGACTTTATTATAATGTCGAGTTTTATTATATATATATATAGAGAGCAGCATATACATATATATATATATATATATATATATATATATATTTCATAATTTTGAACAAATGGCAATTTGTCAATCTTTATATGAATCTTTATGTGAATATTTATATGATAATGTAGAGTTACAATGCTTGAAGATAAGGTGATAGACATGTAAACCAATCTTTATTTTATATGTAAGGGAACCTTTTATGCTCATTGAATATTTATGAAATGTATAACTTTTCAATGCAATGACAAATTATTTTTTCTAATTTCTTTTCTTCTCTTTAATGTTGATGTTACACGTAGATACATAAATAAAATGTAGATACAATTTTCAACATCAGTGATTTCTTAGTGAATGAAGAATACTAACAATTATATAATATGTATTGTTTTTATTAAGTTTTCATGACTCATCATTTATTAGTGCTTGTATATATTTTTTTTTTATTATTCTTTATTTTTCGTGTAAGAGTATTGTTCATTTAGATCCGAAACATAGGAAGACAAGGTTTCATGTTAATTTTCATCACCTCTTAGTATTTCATTTTATATGTATTTGATTTTGCTACAACGGATGATTTCTAACCATAGGGATTTTCTAACAATGGTTAAATTGAAAAGTGAACTAGTTGATAGAAATGGGAATTACTGATCTTTTCAAAAATTAGTGAAAATTACCCAAATGAAAACAAATTACTATTTTCAAATGTTAAATTTAATATATTTTAAGTAGAGAATGAAAACTTACCAAAATATGATAAACATTATTCTACCATTAAAATGTTAATTGTTGATTTGTGAACAACAAATTGTGACAAGTATTCAAAGCATTTTTTTCTTTCTATCATATTTGATATGTTATAAGTGATGAAGGAAAGATTGCCAAGTATGACAAAGAGAGTGTTTCCAATATAGCACGTAATTAGTCAACAATATTTCCTAACAATACATTCTTAAATTAAGCATGGAATACTACTTAGTCAACAATATTTCAATATTTCATTTGTAAGAACAAAATTACTTCCATATTTAAAGAAATGCTAATTGTTAGCATTATGAATATGATGTATTACTAAATTAATGATTCCATCACAATTTTCTTTTATAATGTTACTAATATAAACAAGACACAACTAATAGAAACTTTGTAATTACTAAAAGACTTAACTAGTAGTATAAATATGATAAACTGCTAATAGAAATGGTAATTATTGATATTTTCAAATAGCATGTAATTAGTCAACAATATTCTAACAATACATTCTTGAATTAAGCATGGAATAATACTTAGTCAACAATATTTCCCTTTGTAAGAACAAAATTACTTCACATTTTAAAGAAATGTTAATTGTTAGCATTTTGAATAGTGGGATGTATTAAACTAAATTAATGATTCCATCACCATTTTCTTTTATAATGTTACTACCATAAACAAGACACAACTAATAGAAACTTTATAATTACTTAAAAGATTGTTCACTAGTAGTATAAATATGATAAACCGTTAATAGAAATGGTAACTATTGATATTTTCAAATAGCATGTAATTAGTCACCAATATTTCCTAACAATACATTATTAAATTAAACATGGAATAATACTTAGTCAACAAAGAAAATATTGTTGACTAAATATTATTCAATGCTTAATTTAAGAATGTATTGTTAGCATTATGAATAGGATGTATTACTAAATTAATGATTCCATCACACATTTCTTTTATAATGTTACTAACATAAACAAGACACAACTAATAGAAACTTTGTAAATACTAAAAGACCTGAACTAGTAGCATAAATATGATAAATTGTTAATAGAAATGGTAATTATTGATATTTTCAAACATTAGTGAAAATTCATATACAATGAAAATAAATTAAACTATTTTCAATTGTTAAATTTAGTATATTCTATGTGGAGAATGAAAATTTACCAAAATATGATAAACATGACTACTAATAAAATGGTAATTGCTGGTTTTGTGAAGAATAAATTGTGAAAGCATATATAAAAAAAAAAAAATTTTTTTTTTTTTTTTTTTTTAAGTGATGAAGGAAAAGTTTCCAAGTGTGAAAAAGGGAGTGTTTCCAATATATCAAGTAATTCATCGATTATAAATAGATTATTTATAAATAATCAAGTGGAGAAAATTTTTTCTTTCTTTAATACGCATGGGAAATATTTCTTTCTACCTTACCATGAAAAAAAAAAACTTCAAATTGAATTTGAAGCTATGCTACAACCATAAAAAAAGATCTCATTCACACTATTTGAGTTTTTTTCATTAGTTGCACCAAAAGTGAGAGCATTTTCTAAAAAAGATCTCATTCACACTATTTGAGTTTTTTCATTAGTTGTAACAAAAGTGAGAGCATTTTCTACAAATCCTTGTACCTTAGCATTGTAAACTTGCACTTTATTTTGTTTCATTAACTATAAGGTATGTTGAATTTGATCCGATAATAATTCTATTTTAACATGAATATTCAATATTTTATATAATTTTAAGTGATGGTTTTATATAACATGAATGCAAGATATAGTAGAAAATTGTGAAAAGATGGGGAGCCATTCTAAGAGAAAATATAAATCAGCTCGCAAATGTCCTCGCTTTGTTGAGGGAAGAAAGGAATGCAAAAATAAGAATAGGGAACAATAACCAACAACAAGCATCACATGAAACCAACAAAACATCATGGACACTACTACAGAATGAGATCAAGATCAAAGATCCAATATTTTGAGCTAGAATATTCAATCCCAATGTGATACTCCTATGAAATATCATATCCAAAACTTAGATCTTTTGGGACGAGAGGGAACATCTAGTTGAAGATCAAGTACAAAAATGCAAGATGGATGATGTGATATTTTTTTAGGGGAGGAGCATCAAGGAGGAGATCCAGCTTACCAAGTTATATACCAACGACTCTTCCATTACCTCTTCATAGTTGGATTAATGTTGGAGAGAATATGGTCAACCGCACAATTCGACACCATACAAGTAAGATGTACCAACAATATTTTTCAACCCAATCATTAGTTTCTCAAGCCCAACTTCACATGCTTATTGAGAAGAAAGGAGATTAGACCTATATTATGTTTTCTTGGCATTAATCAAGGTGATAAAATAATGTCTCAGATATAGTTCTTAATAATATTAGGACATTATATGACTTAGTTGGTAGAAAAAAAGGCACAAAGGACCATAGAGTTGATTGAAGAGCCATTATGAATGCAATTATAAGTGAGAAGACATCCAAAAAAGGTTGGGCACTGCAACTTCAAAGACACTTAATATAATTAGTAGAACAACATTGACAAGAAAGATTTATATTAGAGAACAACTTGAAATGATAAACTCTAACCTTAATTTGGCAATAGTGTGTTGTGGTCCTAGAAATGACAAAGTTTAAAATGAATGGCACAACATGATAGTTGAATTTTGGAATGAAAATTACATAGTTTCATCAAATAGAAGAGATGTCTTGATGATTATCTCATGGTGTTAGAGGAGCAACCAAAAAAACACTTTACTAGACAATTCACAAACCGATTTATTCCACAAGCTCCAAGATGCACATCATGATATTGTCATTGGGAAACAAACTTCTGAGGCAATAAAGCCTTGGTATATACATCTCAACAAAGTTCTTAATTATAGGTTTTTCATAATTCCAATCATAATCCCAAGTTTGTTTGTCAACGAATGGTATTCCATCTTCAATTATTCGCTCATGATCACCTCCTTGGACATTTTCCATTTTTAACTTTTTTATTTATTGAACTTCTATTAACTTTTATGCATACTGCACATACCAAATGACTATATTGGACAACTTGTGACATCCGACCCATAGTCTTGAAAGTGAACATGAGTATCGGTTTGATGGTTTCGAAAAATATTCTTTCAATACAATGGATCCCCTTCATATATAAAACCGCTATCATCAAAATCTTCTAATAGCCCCATCTTTTCTGACGTGCATCGTGATCAAATAATATTTCACTTTTCAAATAACTTATAGATACAAACTTGTACATGATAATCTAACAACAATTAATTCATGTTAGAACATGAGTATCGGTTTGATGCGATGCACGTCACAAAAGTATGTATCTATAAGTTATTTGAAAAATTTAAACATAATTTAATTTTACCTTTCTAACAAGATCAGAAACTCTCCTATCACATCAACCCACACTATAGTTTCATTTGATTCTATCTCTAAGCTTGTAAGTGGCATTTTCCTTTACATTAAGTTCAACATGTCTCCAAGCTTTTAACATATCCTGCATTTTCGCTCTCACAAATATCTGCGGGATTCTAAGTCGCCTATGAAAAACTCTAACAAAAACAAGAGTCATTTCGCCTATCAAATGCAAAACCCATTTTGAAAACTTTTTGTTTTAAATCAATGTATTTTTCTTGTTCCGTGTATTGTAATCAGCGTCATATGCCATTGATCTATTTACATCTTCTATTCCTTTACATGCCAAAATACCGGCATTGCACAAGAACTTGTTAACTTGAAATCAAGAAATGATTGAGATTGAATATATAATTTGAACACATCCAAATTTATATATCCCTCTACATACACATGCAACATTTATATAGACACACCCTCGGCGACATCCCTTGATGGATTATATTCACGGCTTAGCGATATGTTGCACCATTCAACAAATTGTTCAACGGATTCAAATCGATTGGCATGAGGGTTTAGCCGATACCTTCGAAGTGCTCTCGCTTTATACATGCCCCTACACCGCCATGCTCTTCCATGACCCTCAAATTTCAAAAAAATTTCAACAATGTGTAATCTTTAATTTTTTATGAAGACGACATGATCAGCCAGAATGATCGTGGTAGATTTGAACTGACTCAAGACCCATCTAATCTCATATCCAATGTCAATCTAATATGATTTCAATGCTCTTTCAATGAATCATAAATTTCATCAAAACAATGTTGTACATACGTGTCGCAGGTTTGATCATCACTTATATAAAAGTGATATCCTTTAATAACATGTCGATCGTCAGTTGGTGTTTTCTATGTTTGAAGACTGCTGAGCATGTTCATATGAATGGAAAAATATAGTGACTCTTGATCATAATGATAATATTCACTCTGTGATTTCTTTGTGCAAAATAATTGTAATTCTCTGCAAAATCAACTACGACAAAATTGTCCCCTCAAGGGAAACACTCCCCACGTGATTGTTTGAATTGTAGATCTTGCCATCGATATCTATTTGAATTCTTGGTGTATTTATAGTTTTCTTCTTCAAACTTCTTCAAAACTCTATCAAACGATTTTATCTACCTTCAAATCAAGCCTTTGAGAAATAACATTTGAAGAATGTGAGTGGTCGCTCAAATATTCATATCTTTCCAATTGACTCTTATATTAGAAAATGATTGATCAATTGTATCAATATGATACTTTGAATGAAACAAACTTAGATTTGCACAATGATCACATTTCCTTCCACCAACACATTTTTTTGTAAAATAAATCATCATCTTCTTCTCACATATAGAATTTCAGGATATAAAAACATCAAATGTGTAGCGGAGGAGGTGAATTTTGCCATAAAGTTTTACCAAAAATCCAAAAAAAAAAAAAAAATGGGTGTTGGTAATGTTACACATGGTAATGACAACAACACATGTCACATATAATGATGGGTCTAACAAACCATGGTTTTTATTGGGTAATAAATGTATTGATAGAAATTTTAACCTCTCGTGGTGTTTCATTTGAATTCCCTATTCAAACAATTCTACAAAGTCATTGGCATATAGTTTTGGATAGTTTTTATATTGATTTCGCTATTCTTTCTCTCTCGATGGGAACACATCCCTTGTATGTGGTGAAACACTTAGATTCTTTCCAACCAACAATACCACGGGCCACCTCTTTAACATTTTCCTGTGTTCATCTTTGTAGGGTTTCAAAATCATTGTCCAACAAGCCAATTCATCATTTACATCTATTTGAAAACAAAAATTTCTATGTTTGTGTAATGTTTTTCTCTTGACGCTCCCAAAGTTTTTCCATGTGTCGGTCAAACCATCTTTTATATTGCTCCCCCAAACAATTGTTGTTTGTAACGCTTTACGTAAATTTAACATCTTCCTTTCAGGATTTTCCAAAAGCTTTTAATACACCAAGAGTATTGTTAAAAACATTATGTTGCACCTTTGTATCCTTTTGTCGCACTTTTGAATACCCAATAATGATGTAACTTCTTTTAACTTTGATTTCAATAGAGAAAGTAAAAAGTTGAGCCTGTGCTGTTACCGATTCATCTTTGAAATAAGTATTATATATATTCTTAGTTCTACATCTTATATAATGCTTAGCTTTTCTTTCCAAATTTGTCAGTGACAACATTTTCTAATATTTCATCATCAATGCTGATAGATTCTCCCAAGTATATTTCAATTCTTAAAGTTTATATTAAAAAACATAACCAACACAATTCTACTAAATTATATATACTTGAGTGTTCATCTTATACACTCTAAATTCTATGTAATACACATACCTATAGGTGATTCGCCTTTCCCGATTCAATTTCAGTTTCAATGTCTTCTCCGACATTATGAGACAAATCTATTTCTGCTTTTTGAAAAACATAAAATTCTAATTACAATCAATTATATTATTTAAAATATTTTTAATTTCCAATTCTATACTTTGAATTTTGTATTACTATCTTTACACCTGAAAGGGGACTCATGCTTAGTATTATGTCCTTTACATTAAAAGGATTAGACGACTCTCGGTCAATTCTTTTTAGGTAAAGACTATAAACTTTCAATGAAGTCGCATCTAGTGGAAACTGCTCTTTTAAATGTACTGAGACTGTCGATACGGCCTCGATTTAAAATTTAAACACGTAGAGGGTCTTTATATAGATAGAAAGATGTAATAGCTTTAATGATCATACCGAAATAATGTGTGTTGTAAAAAGTTAATCATCAGATTCGCATGCATACCGGTTGAACTTCTTCTTGTCAAAAATCTCTATTGATATTATCATCGTTTATTTCTTGAATATTCGCATGTTCTTGTTTCTTTTCTCCCATAACTTCTTTCCTTTTACCGATTTTGAGGAGTATCATCTCGAGTGCGATCTTATTTTATCTTGCGCAAACTTTGTTTCCCATGATTTTTATAGTTATCTATAAAGATATGTTCAACAAAGACTTTACCTTAAAAAAATGCTCAACATTTATCTCTTCAACCCATAAATTGTTATTATTCCAATAAAACTTGAACAAACATCATTTACCTTTTATTCAACAAAACCAAAAGATGATTCGAACTTTGTTGAAGTGTTTTAAAAACCACCATGTATCGATATCAATCAACTGGATTAAGCCTATGGACAGAGGGAATAAAGAAAAAGAAAAGAATATAGTGACAATCAATAATAGAAGTGCTTTGAAATCCATATCCTCGAAAGCTTATATTTTTTTGCTCATTTGATGGATTGTGTTAAATTTTTTCATTTGCAATCCTATTTATACCATTTAATGCGAAAAGAACTTAAACGACGAGTCGTTTCATATTTTCAAACTTAAACGACGCCTCGTTTCCTATTTTCCAACGATCGGATTTCGCTCGACATCCTTTCGGACGAAAGAATTAGTGTTTCGACCGAAAGATCTTGTCCATTTAATTTAACGGATTCATATGTTTTGATTCTTTCATTTAAAACATATTTTCGGATCAATATACATAAATTGTAACCAAAACCAAAACAACAAGAGAAAATGCCGCTAGCATACTTAAACTTCAGAGGTTGCGGACTCTTACAAACATTGAGAATTTGGTTTTGAAATGACACCAAAGATTTCCAAAATTGAATCTACTTTCAATTCAGAGTAATTTTTTTTCATTTTCGCTATTTTTATCTAATTTTATTTAATTTTTAGAAAAATCCCAATACATAATATTTTCTACTGCATATTTTTATCTCTAAGGAGTTTGAAATATCGGTGTCTCAAAAAATATATAGTGAAAAATTTTGAAAAAAATATATACCGCTAACCAAACTGCTCTTTTCTAAAAGGTATATTTAGATTTTTAGTTTTAAGTAAAAATTTCAAGATAGATATGAGGTGTAGAAAAAAAATGTATTTAAACTCTCACAACGCTTTCAGCTTGGTCAACTCTTTAAAAATTTAGAAATTATAATATTCATTCATTAAATTCAAAATAATAGTCATAATAAATAGAGTCTCAGATTAAAAGATTGTAGATTGTTGCAGTATATTTTGTTTCTTCAAAACATAAGTTTAATAATATATACATTGTTGTAGAAATAAGTAACTCATTATCATTCATTTCATGTTTAAGAAACATACTGTTAAATAATTGTCAAATTGACATATCAAATAGTGATAAAAAAAAATTGAAAAATAGTCATTGGAAAACTAACACAATTCTTCACAAGTTTTGTTTTTACTGTAAAGTGAAATTCTAAATAAAATAAATACTTTTATATGTCGGAAGTTGAATAACTTGTGAAAATACAGTTTTTTTCTCATAAAACAAGCAAAAGTGTAACCCACCTTCATGATTTCACCCTCGGGTTCTTCTCGATAAAAGTTCCACTCTGACTGTCACAATCTATCCTTACAACTTGTTTTAC
The DNA here is from genome assembly GCA_010110895.2 of Picea sitchensis. Classification (NCBI taxonomy): domain Eukaryota; kingdom Viridiplantae; phylum Streptophyta; class Pinopsida; order Pinales; family Pinaceae; genus Picea; species Picea sitchensis. The sequence continues at coordinate 4,216 of SNQJ01S0116278.1, read as the reverse complement.
CAACTCAATAGATGAACAAAATATTTGTAACCATATTTCTTCCTTACTTGTATGATTGGCTTCCATGTATTCAAGTTTTGTAGTTGAAAGTGCCACTACATCCTGTCTTTTTCTCATGCAACCAATTGCTCCTCCAAACATGTTAAACACATACCCACTTGTAGATCTCCTAAGATCCAAATCTCTAGCCCAGTTGGCATCAACAAAGCCATGTATGTCCAACACTCTATCCAATCTTGGTCTTCCTCGATAGCACAATCCCTAGCTACCAGTGCCACGATAATACCTGAAAACCCATTTTACTGTTGTCCAATGCTCCTGTCTGATTTTGACATATACCTGCTCAAAACTCCCACAACATGTGCAATATTCGGTCTAGTATAAACCATTGCATACATCAAACTGTTAATTGCACTCACATATGGAACACGAGACATGTCCTCCTCCTCTTCCTATGTCTTGGGACACTGATCCGCAAATAACTTTACACCAACAGAAATAGGGACCTTGACAGATTTACATTCCTGCATATTAAACCTTTGCAATATTGTCTCGACATATTTTCTCTCATTTTAACCATAGTTTCCTCTTTTTATGATCTCTTTTAATTTCCATTCCCAAAATGAAATTTGAAGCACCGAGATCCTTCATGTCAAATTTAGAGGACAACTGAGTTTTCAAATCCTGGTTAATCTCATTGTTGTTTCCTATCAGCAACATTTTATCCACATACAAGACGAAATAAATCAAGTGATCACCAATTAATTTAAAATACACACAGTGATCCTCTTTGCTTCTTGTGAAGCCAAGTCCTAGCATATAAGTATCAAATTTTTTATACCACATACTTGGTGATTATTTTAAACCATACAGGGACTTTTTCAACTTGCATACCAAATCCTTCTTTCCCTTCATAGTAAATCCTTCTAGCTGCTTCATATAGATTTGTTCTTCTAGATCCCCATGTAGGAATGTTGTCTTCACATCCATCTGTTCTACCTCAAAATAAAATGCCACAACAACAAATAACATAAATCTTATAGAATTTAACTTGGAAACAAGAGAAAAAAGCTCACCAAAATCAATTCTCTAAACTCGGGAATATCCCTTTGCTACTAACCGAGCTTTGTGTTTATCCACTTTTCCTTTTACATTCATCTTCTTTTTAAATACTCATTTTCTTCCAATGGGATTTCTTCGATTTGGAAACTCCACTAGATCCCAAGCCTCATTCTTATCCAAGGATGTGATTTCTTCATCCATGGTCTCTTTCTAGATCTTTTCATCCTTTAAATCCATTGCCTCCCTGATAGTTCTAGGATCACCATCAATTATAGACAAAGAAAAAATTGAATGGAAATCAGATGGATTTTCTGGTAGCCCTCTTTCTCGAACCGATCTCCTCAATACCAGAGTTTAAGGATCTT
>SNQJ01S0116275.1:17831-40700 GCA_010110895.2 Picea sitchensis | reverse complement strand
GGTCTGACAACTCAGGAATCATTTGGTAGACCAAGTTAAGGTCTAGTGGGACAAGTATAGCCGAGGATATGCTACTTGGGAGGATGCAAAGACTTTACAACAAGATCATCCCTCACTTTTTGACCACCTCGGGACTATGTTTCCTGAAGATTGGGTGTATGTAATGCCACTTTTTGACTTAGACATCTAGAATTACTTATGGCCTAGTCATATATTTATATGCCTATTATCTTTGGAACAGTATTAACTTGACTCTTTAAATTTTGGACATATGGATCTATGTGAATGCAAATACTATGAATGCTTATCGTTATGTCAATTATGATGGATATTATGTGGCCTATTTTAACTTGAGAATATTGGAATTGAAAGATATTGGTACGTGGATACCGAGTTAATGATATGATTAAAAGCATTTACATGTTAATAGTGTATGGATATGTGTGAGTTGTGTTATAAACTAATCTACAGATTAATGGGCTATGAAATAGCCAAGGGATGATGGTAATAAATGGTTGATGTCATGAAAATTGACCGAGAAATAATATGGTATGAACCTTTGTTTGTCAAATTATGTTGGTTAAAATGCATTGTTGTAACATGTGGGCAAGTACAGGTTTTTCAGGTAGAGAGACTACCTGAAACTAAATATACGATGACAAAATATTAGCAACATAGTGCCACTATATGGTCCATGATAGGGTGTTGACCCTAGTTATATCAGGGGCGGTGGAGGAATTTCCCACAGTGTATTCTATGAAACCTGGAGTCATGGGAGGTGGTGTTAGGTCATACTCCCCTAGACGTGTGATGATGACTGCTAGTTGCATGTTGGGTAATTTTGGTCAAAGTTGTTGGCACTTACTCTTACAGGTTCTACCTGGAGTTAGATCAATATAGTTGACGCTCCAAAATAGTCCAGCAGAGGAAGGATAGGGATGGAAGATAGAAGTAGGTTAGGGAGACAAGATGATTAGAAAAAGTTGAGAGTGTGTGGGGTTTTTAATCTTATAGCATAAGTGTCTGATTTTCTTTTGCTAAAAAAAAAAGAAGAAGAAAGGTTAGTACGAATTACGATTATCTAGGTAAATGTTGTAAGAAACAACATTTACCTAGATAATTGTTAAATTATTATAATTGAAGAATTATGAAAATTTGTAATTGGTTTATTTATTCTTTATGAAGTTAATAACATTGTTGATTGGATTGGAAACATATAGGAATTGCATTAGATGTGATTATTATTGTCATTAGTACACGCACGAGTTTTGTATGTGCTAGATATGCATACATGCCTTGCGCATGTACACTAGTATATATGAATGTTTAAATTAATGATGTACTTTTCTAATCTAGATGTATGAATCATGTTATTATAATCCTTGTATCGTAAGTTACTATAAATTTGGGACGAAGTTTCTTGAAGGGTGGTGTATGTAATACCTAGTTAGATTAACTAATGATTATAATCAATTAAGTTAAATTAAGCAATTAATATATTAAAAGTTAATTAATTAATTATAATCATTAATCTATATAAGTCAATAAATTATTGAGCTAATGAGATTTTATATATTTTTTTTAATTAAGTAATGCAACAAACAAGGAATTGAATATTTTATTGTTTTAGAGGTAAGTATGAATTTATGACGAAGGACAAGGGGAGATGGAAAATTTATGGGGGGGAGAGTTGGTGGATGGAGGTATAAGGAAGGGTGAGTTGGACATTTGGGGGGATTCATGAGAGAGGAGGAGAAATATGAGAAGGGAAAATTGTTGGAAATTTTTGGTTGGCTTACTAGTGGGTCGATGTTGCTAAGATTTTGGGCTCAAGGGAAAGGAAATATGATTTCCTGGAGCTAGGGAGCCGGAGAGGTTTTGTTCCTAGTTGGTTGGGAGGAAAATATCTTGTTTCGGGAAATTTCAGTTAACAACAGGAATTTTTTAGTTAGCAACGAGCAAGAGGGACTAACTCAACAGGGAGCAGCTCAAGGGACAACCTTCTTCTTCAAGAGGTAACTCAAAATATTATTTTTTTACTCTAATTCCAAGTTATGATATTTATATGTATGGAAAATGCATTATGTGACTGCTTAAATTTAATTTTTCAATCCTATAAACAAAAATTACATTTTGTCTTGCAAACGGAACCAAGAAATAATTAGAAATAGAAGTTTACTGCCATGTAAAATAGAAATACAAATTTAATTTTAGCTGTGAATCCCTGGAAGGGCATTGCAGTAGCCTTTCTGGAATCGTGGAAATCTCAACTAACTCACCATCTCATTCCTCAACTACTTCCACAATCTTCCATGTTGTCTTAATTGATCATTTGGGAAGATTTCTAGAAGATCCTTTCTTGATTCTGACGTGCATGAACTATCTTCTTTATTTCCGATGCACATTGCAAAAATTGGACTGGCGTGCAAAGGAAAACTCAAACTGGCACGCATTACAAAACTATGTCTGGCATGCACACCTTTTCTCAATCATTGTGCATTTTCTTGAGTGCGCACAAAACTATAATCAACACACACGAATTTGTTTATGCACGCACGCGAAATTAACCTAAAATGTTGGGTACCAACAGGGCCCCACCACTATTATTTGGCTCATCCTCAATCCAACTACCTTATGGAAGGATTGTTGTGGGAATTTGTTGTAGGAAAATTCCCCTGCGGATAGGTGAATGTCCTCTTGGATCTTAGACCCCTATGACCAAGACAGAAAGGTGATAACTTTGAACATTGACATTCCTTTAAATGTAGCTAAACTAGTCAAGGAAGAAGAAGAATAAAGTATGAGTACCTTTTTATGAAGTTTTTCCTCGCTCGATCCGGTTGAACTTAATCTTCAAGTCCTTCAATGAGTTCTGCAATCCAATAGACAACGAAGACAAAATATACTTCCTATTCTACCATGATTAGTTTAAAACTAGATTCATCAAAAGAGACAAGCCCATGCAAATGTACACAAACTTCAAGGAAACAGGCCAAGCACATATATATTAATGAGAACAAAACAAGGTGCTTACAAATGTAGATGCAGATGTAGCATCCTCACAAATTCCTCCTTGTCTAACCCCTTGCTCAAAAGATCCACGATCAGAATGACAATACTTTTCACTGATTATTCCTCCCTTTTCACCATGATAATGCCTCCTTATATAGGCTTTGAGAGGCTCAACCACCTTAGATATTCTTGGAATAAGTTGAGGATATGTCTCCATCAGTTGTGGGATTCCCCTTAAATCCATCCTTGAACTTGGATTCGAGCCAAACTGACTCGGGTGCTTCTTATTTGTCCTTAGAGATAAGGAGGATTTGTCCCAAGATTTTCTCAATAGATCATCGCTCCCTCAAAGTTGGCCACAAAGCGTTGCAGTGCTCCCTGCTAAGAGGGAAAGGATTGCTAGCTCTCCTTGCAAGTGGGCAAGGGAGCGCTAATCTCCAAAAATACTTTTAGGATGGTAATTCCTCAAGGTAAAAGCTTGTAAAATTTGTCAAAAGATATATTTTCATCTTCTGACAAGTCTTAGAGGATATTCCAAGTGTTATTATGATGCAATCCGCGATGCGACACATGCGAGACGACAGTATGATTTTTGTGACACTTGCGAAAAAGGTGCAACACTTGCGATAATGACAATGAGACATCATCGAAGTGAGTAATTTTGACGTGTAACAGATTTCCCCCCAAAGTGCAAGGTCAGAAGATGGAAATTGATGACTGAAGTACTTCGTAGACTTTTTTGAAGCAAGGGTATGGAGTCGGAGAACCTGGTAGAAGCTACAAACAACCATTAGACAAATTTTATGATATGTTTCAAACCCAAGGCAGACATACTTATGCTTGAGTGATAAAGGACTTTTTAAGGTATGGCCGCCACCAAATACACTGCAGATCCATAATCATATTGACTTAATGGTACAGCCACCAAAGATACAATGTGGATCTATACTTCCATGACATGAACTGATTGTAGCGACGATAAATACACAGTGGATCTACGAGATGACAAAACATAGCCACAGACCAATACAAAGTGGATCTATGTGACAGTATATATATCAACATGCTCAAATGATCTCCTTTCACAACCTCGGTAAAGTAGATATTAGAGTGAACACTTAACCCAGGGTCTTCTTCCCAATCCCGATGTGGTAAAAATCTAGCCATGTGAATAGATGTTTTGATGTCGAACATGGTAGAAACCACTTGATTACCGGTCATTGAGGTAAATCATTAACAAGTGTGAGGGAAATCACCAGTGATGTCAATGACTCCCAAGGTACCCTAGTACAATCCAACGAATGTGAATAAATGAGCTGAAGTTGAAGATTCGTGGAATCATCCGATCAGAGGTCAATAATGTAAACCCATTGTCAAAAGCGAGGAGCCTTCCATTGAGGCATGCACATCCCAAGGTACTAACTGGTTTCTAAGTCTAATTCCTGGATAATGTGTTGAAGTTGAGAGGAAAATACTAGTCGAAGGAGGGCCTTGATGTATCCCCCATCAACGACACGAAACTGACATAGAGATGTAAGATGGTGAATCAAATGAGTATGGACAGACGCGGGTATTGAAACTAGAAATTTGTGATGGTTGACTCTCGAGGAGGATACTTCCCTTGAACACTGAGGCACAAACAACAACAACACGACAAGGACCAAAACATGATGCAGTGGATACTGTGACTTTCGTCGGGTAATCCAAAGGAGTAAAGAAACTCAGAGGATTGGTTCAGTGTAGAGGTACAGTGGGTTAAAATGTATGTAAAAACAATGTTTCGTGTTCAAGGGAAACTGCAAGAGTGACTTGTGATGATTCCAAAAAATGGCTTGGCTCGATTCCTTCAATTTTTTCCCCCATCCAGAGAGAGGAGTAACTATTTTTATTTTAACAAGCTCGAGGAGGATAACACATGCTCGATATAACTCACCTTCGATAATTTCCTCTTCTTTTGTTTAACGAACCGGAAGAAGTAAGGGTTCGGTCCCGTATGGGCCCTTCAATGCGTAATTTTTAACGAGTCCAGAGAAGGAAAAACTCAGTGGTTTTTCATGTTTAGAGAGTCTAAAAAAAACTTAAAGGTGACTCTAGCGTTGTCCTTTTTCATAATTTTAGTCTCACGAGGCCGAAAAAGAGATAAACTACCACTCGAAAGACACCCTTTCAAACCTTTTAACAAGTGTGAAAGGAAGCAAAATCACTTGAAAATATTTTCATATTTAGAGAGTCTGAAAAGAGCTTAAAGGAGACTCCGGGGGGTTCATTTCACGTATATCCTTACGAGTCTGAAAAAGAGATAAAATTCTACTCGGTTACATTCTCATGTTTTTTCAAGCGTGAGAAAGAACTAAGACCTTGCTCGTCAGTGTGACAAGGTTAAACGGGAAAATACTGCTTCAAAACCTGCAAGTGATGACAAATCTGCATTCCAGGGTATTAATGACATCTCCGAAAAAGATTTTAAAACCCAACATAGACTATAGATTATCAAAAATGAACTCTATAACAATAAAATAGGGCTAAAAATGTTATTTACCATTTCATTTGTACCAAACTCTTATAGCATTGGTAATTTTGACTTCGGAGGGCGATTTTGAAGTTGTTGGCATTAGAGCTACGGTCAATTGTTTTCACTTATGTCCGGATCAGGTTGGTCATTAACTCTTTCTAATCATTTTTTACGGTTTAGAATTTCATTTTAGGTGTTTTTTAGGCTCATCCTGGGCTCCCTAGGAATCCCTAGGCACCGAACCAGATCTACGCTCCCTCAAAAGGATGAGGGGAGTATCAACCATGCTTTTGGCACCCTAGTATGTATGCTAGGGGAGTGCTAGTGCCCTGTGAATGTGTTTAAGGGAGCATTAGCGTAGGATTGAAAAATAAATTGATTTTTTTGCTAAAAATACCCAAAATATTGTTGTGAGGAGATTATTAATGGCTTTTAATTGTATGTTCTTGCAGTTTACATTGATAAAAACCATGATCGAGTGGAAAGAGCACGAGCATGAGCTCGATGATATAGTTATGTTACAAAACCCCGAAACAAGGGTCACTTTGAGGAATTGTGGTCTCCTAAAGTACTTTAAATTGCAAAAGATGAAAAAGGAAGTCTTTCTACTTGAGTGTAAAATTGGATTGTGGGATGACGTCGATCAATCGTTCCGGATTGGGCCACAAATGCTCAAAATCGAGATAGATGATGTATACTTTTTGACCGGCCTCTCAAGAAGAGGGGATTCTATTATTTTGTTCGGACAATGGGCAACTCCTCTACCTCCTGAGGTGTATGTGGAAAATCATTATGTTCAGGGGTCACGATTGGTTGGAGGCCAAATTGTGATCAAAGAGGTAAAAGATTAAACACTACGATCGGTCTTTTTTTCCATAACAAATTTGGCAGGTTGCACCAGTGCGCATTTGGCCTCAAAATCCCAAATGGCTTATGCTGTACAATGCGTGGAGCCGAGGTTGTTCAATTGGAGTGTGGGTTTCCTTCGCAATGTGAAGGATCAAATTACAAAATGCAAGACTGGGAAACATAAACAATTCAGGCATGGTTCATTTTTGGTTTCATTTTTTGTAGAGCGAATCCCTTAGATGCAGTCGCGGATTGCGTTGGTGGCATGACTGATGGATGAACCTCGTATGGAAAGGTGGATGAGTTTGTCTCCAATATTGGGAACCGACTCAAAATTTGAGTTTACGGCCGACTTATTTGCTTGGTTGAGATGTCAGTTGATCGTCATCAAGTATTTCCCATACACCGGAGTAGATTTCTGGGGTAGTCTGGACTTGGTACTTCTAGAGTGTATAGACTGGGATGTGTCAGGTATGAAACCAAAAACTTGTCATAAGTTTTTTTATTTTAAAATTTATATTATTTTTATGTGAACATAGAGGGGTTTTTAACAGATGCATTGTTTCATCATGCAGATAGAGGTGCATCATGTCCGACAGAGATACCGACACTAGGGCATCGCAGAGATGTGCAAATAACTGTAGAGAACGAGGTGGTTGTGGGAGGTCTTTGAGAGGTTGAGAGCAACCTATGAGGTCTTACGATGGGTGTCCCACCTCTCAGGAGGTGAGATGTATCCCTACATTTGCAGAGGCATGCAGTGGGGATTCCTGAGAGTCTGAACCACTTGCTCCAACGAGTGGCTCGTGCAATGGTGTGCTTCTCGGAGCACAATGTGGTGCAAGAGTATTAGGATCCTCTAGATGTTTTTGTATTATTTTCACGATGATATCATGGGCGTGAGGTCCCATATTTTTCCCTTCTATGTACTTTTTGATGTAAACAAACTTTTTCTATCACGCAGTTTATATATATATATTCAAGTTTTGTGGTGCTAATGATTTTACAAATTATCTTGTGTGATGTTTTTAATGTACATGTGATTCATTTTTTTTATATATAAAATTTTATCTATGCACAAGATACCGATCCAGAATATAATTTTCTAGTGAATCCAAAGTTGTGTTGAGTTCTCTTGGTATGTGTCTGTATTGTGTAAATTCAAACATTGTTTCAAGATGACGAACCCGTAGGTGGAGATGCAATAGGATAGGATTGTGAATGGTGTAGACTTTATTAAGTTGACAAACCATGAGTTGAGAGTCTAGGTTAATGATTATACGAGATATACCTAGGGAGGAAGCCTCAGTTAAAAGTCCAAAAACAATGTGATATTTTGCCATGTTATTGGTTGTCGATCCTAGGAAAACGCCTCCTGAACTCACCAACTCATCAGAGTGGTAAATGACCCAAGATGCAGAAGCAATGTTCTGGGTGTGTCGACTAGCGCCATCCACAAACCTGACAAAGACAGGAAAGGGAGATGTCATATGCGCATGCAATCACAAGACAAAGTATAAGAAGCTAAGACAAAACTCGTACACACAAGAGAAAAAGACACACCAAAACAAAAACTATAGTACAATAGTGTACAAAGCACGCATGTTATATATTCTATGCATAGTACTTCTTAAGGTAAATCCCATTCCAGGGTTCACCGAGAGAGATTTTGTCATAGTCAACTAGTTCATAGGAACCTCTATGCAATACATGTTTTATGATGTAGGGTCCATGCCATAGAGGTTCTAACTTTCCTATCCCTAGCTTATCCTGAGCCTGGTCATAAATGAGGACTAGGTCTCCTTCTGCGAAAGTATGAGGGTGGACGGATTTTTCATATTGACTCTTCATTCGTTTTTGATATGTCTTGTTAACAAGAGTGGCATCGTGACATGTTTCATCCAACCTATTCAGATATAGGAAACATTCCTCTTCAGTAGAGGTGTGAGGCAGGAGTTCTACTTTGAGTTTTAATGAAGGAATTTCGCACTCGATTGGTAATACTGCTTTGACGACGTATACCAACTAGAAAGGAGTGAATCCAATTGCAGTTTTCACTAAGGTGTGGTAAGCCCAGAGGTAAGAGAAAAGTTGCAAATGAAAATAAGTTTTGTTTTCCCCCACCATGCATTGGATCATGGTTTTAAGGACTTTGTTGATAGCTTCAACTTGTCTGTTTTCTTAAGGATAGTAGGGGGAGGAGTTCTCATGGAGAAAACCCAACTTGACATGTATCTCACTCATCATTTGGTTTTGAAAATGTGAACCGTGATCAGTGACAATGGTGTGTGGAACACCAAATCCAGTGATGATTTGGTTGAAGATGAAGAGAGATGCAGTATGACCATGATTAAGAAAAGTAGGCATAGCCTCAGACCATTTTGTGAAGTAATCAACGACAACGATGATATAACCGTGCCCCCCTATTGAGGTAGTCTTACATTGCATAAAATCAATGCCCCATTTGGAAAAGGGGTCGATGGCGACAATAGGATGCAGCAGAGCAAGGTGGGTGCATGCCTTTTTATGAAAAACTTGGTAGGGTGGGCATCTCTTGACAGCCTCAATACAATCTTTGAAGATGGAGGGCCAAAAGTAACTGGCACGTAGGATTTTCTGAGTTGTAGCCATCCCAGAAAGGTGATTGCCACATGCTCCAAGGTGACATACATTTAAAACATGTGCAGCCTCATCGTGAGTTAAAAAACGTCGTAATATAGTGTCAATACCATGGCAATACAAAGTGTCACTGATGATAAGGTAGCATTTATAATGGTGACGAATACAATGACGTTCTTCACGGGAGATATCGGACTAAAAATGTTGGGTTTGAAGATAAAGAAGAATATCTCCATACCAAGGGTCATACATGCTAATGAGGAACAGAGATTCATCGGGGAGAGAATCATTGGGCTCAGTGTCTTCATTATCATGGAGAAGATCGCAGATAAATTCCACGAAAACCACAGGCATTTTAGCTTTTGATTTTGTATACTTGAGATCAAATTCCTGAAGAATAACGATCCATTTGGAATATTTTCCCCCAAGGACTTGACGTGTCAAAATATGATACATGGGGTTCGAGTCCATAATGACCGTGGTAGTGTGTAACAGGATGTAATGGTGAAATCTCTGGACGACAATGACGGTTTCCAGAGCCAACTTCTCAACATGTGAATATCGGAGCTCGAGACCAGATAGATTGTTGCTCAGATAGTAGATCACATGTTCATCACCGTTAGGGTCCTCTTGAAATTGTCTTTGGTACAGGCCTTATTAAGATCCATATAATCAATGTAGACATGAATGGTACCTTTTTTTTAGCAACCACAACAATGTTAGAAACCCACTTTGTCAAGGGGACAGGATAGATAAAGAAATATTTTAATAGTTTTTCAAATTCTACCTTTATGGCAACAGTTTTCTTAGGATGAATCGGGTGAAGTTATTGTCGCATGGGTTTAACACCTGGGTAAGTTTTTATTTCATGCACAAGGATCAAGGGATCGATCCCGAGCATTTCCTCGTAGCTCCAAGCGAAGACATCATGGAATTATTTAAATAAAGTGGCATAAGATGCCACTTCCTTGGGCGAACAATTATCACCAAGATGAACATTTTCCACAATCCCTTATTTGATCGAGATATCGATAGAAAACATAGAAGAGATGTTGCCTAAATTCCCCTTGGAAGTAGTATATTGGGTAAGTATAGGAGATTGGGGAGAATCAACAACATCGAGGGGGGAGATAGAGTGTATATCTTCCTAAATTTCTTCGAGAGGAGGAAGAAAAGATGATCAATGATGGTGTCATCCCAAGGTACTTCGTCAATACTAAGAATTTCCATAATGGATTCATCTAATGGAAAAATCTGGGAAATGTAGTCAAAAGAAGAAGATAAGGAATTCAACCAAGATGACAATGAATAAGTGTTGGATGCCAATAGATGTTGGTCATGTGAGGAGGGAGAGGTATATTGGATAGCATCGTATGAAGCCTCAGTTGGACTAAGTGACATAATGTCACCCAGTGCATCAAATTCTAACGGACTAGGAACAAACCAAGGATTAGATGATTCTAAAGACTGATAGGCCATAGTCGAAATCATATTTATTGTGGAAATATGTTGTGTGGTGGGAGGAAGTGGTGCAGGGAAAGTACCCATAAGGGAAGAATATTTTAAAATACCTACACCAACACTTTCATAAGTGATTCTACTATCTTCCAAGAAAGGAATGTTGTTTGTGGCGAGAGTGCGAGCGTCGGGTGTACAGTAATCTAACTGGTCGATAGTGACAATTTTTCCTTGATGAGGGAATTGTACACATAGAAACATTGATTAAGCGACAACAGTCATGGCATAAAACCAAATTCTTCCTACTAAAAAGTTGTAATCAAGGGGAGCATACACTACCTCTACATCAACAGAGATGGTCTTACCTCCCAACTAAATGGCTAAGGACTGCAAAAGTCAATGAGGATGAAAACCTCACCCATCAAATGCTCGTAACATGATAGGGGATTTGTTAAGCGCATGTGATTTTTTTCCTTTCCAAAAAGCTAACGACATGACACAAGTGGAATATCCCTCATCCAATATGGTGCGGTGAATGTGTTTGTTATGAACAACGACATCAATTTGAAAAGAAAGCTCGTGAGAAATTCGTGACTTGAAGTTATCCAAATTAAATGTGATATTATTTGATGACTTGAGATCAATGGCGCCAATGGAAGCCAAGAGCAGTCTACGTTGACTTGGGCAGTGTTGTAGAACTTTAAGAGTGGACATAGCACACAGTGCTTGAGCCAAATCCTCAATAATATTGTATTTTTGGGCAACACATGAACTAGGATTAAAAGTTGATTTGCGGATAGTTCTCATGGGAGGGTGTGAAATAGAGTCAAAAGTAGGTTTATCTATATGAAGTGATCCATATGGAGGACTAACAGAGGTGGGAGATGGATCCGGTGGAGTACCATTAGTGACCTTTTCTTTATCAGGTTTAGCCGATGTGTCATACATGGTAGTGCGAGTGGTTAAATCAATCCCATTGAACATATAAATATGACCACTCATCGAGTCTTCATCATTAGGAGGGTGGTTGGGAATCCCTCCTGTGGGAGGGGTAAGTGCTTGAGCAACCATGGATTGCTGCTGAGGAAAAGGCTATGTTAACATGGCGGGTTGGGAATTCCCTTTGAAAAGTTTTGCAACTTCGTCGCGATGTGGACAGTCTTGGGTGAAATGATATTCGCCACAAATAAGACATGGGAATTTTGGTTTTTTCTATGGTTTCTTTTCAGTAGCAGGCAGTGGAGGTTGTGTTTTGGGATGTTCATTATTATTATTATTATTATTATTGGGGTTATTTTTTGTTTTCTTCTTACCCCCAGATTGTTGTGAAGAGGTAGATTGAACTGCATTCACCTCAAAGATTTGAGTCAGGAGGGAGGTAGAGGAGAGTGAAGTCAAACTGGTAACGGGTGCGGAAACAGAGTGATTTACTATTCCGATCAACTGTGATGTGGATTTGGTTTTGACGGTACCAATAAATCCATCTACATGTGTCATGGAAGAAGGTTTGGATGGATCGGTAGGAGTACAGGCAGCATTCAGAATCAACTTGTATAAAGTACCAGATTGTGAGTAAACCAAATCTAAGTATTGATCCTGGACAATGGATTCTTCCTCAGTGACTACACTCCACATCATGAGAAATCGGGGGTAAAAGAGATTTAGTAAACCATTCTGCCAATAACTGGTCATGAATGGTTGCTTTAATCAACCTTCAACATCGTCTCCATTCATGAATGTGATCAGAGATATGCACAAATTTTGTTTGATGAAGAGACGTTAAAAGTTTTGTACCCATCTCGTAATGGATGGGTAATTGAAAATGTGTGAGAAAATCCATAGCGAGGGAGTTGAAATATTGAAAAGAACCACATTGAAGTTCAATGTACCACTTGGCTATAGAGCCTGTAAGTGTGTGCTGGAAGAGATGTAAACGTATAGAATCATCCATTAATGAATTTGATGAACACCATAAATGGAATGTCATCACATGGTTGTTTGGGTATTCTCTAGGTTTACTGACAAACTTGGGGATGTCAGAAGATAAATTAGCAGGAATTACTAGCCAAAAAAGAAAATGCAATATGGGATCATTTGTCAACCTAGACAAATCTGGGAGATCCAGAGTGGCAAGGATGGGTAATTGTCGGTTAACCTGAGGGTGATATTGGTGTCACATAGGGACACTAGTGGGGCCATAAATTGGTTGAGATGGATAATTCGATCCAGTAGGCCCTCCCATATACAGTTGGTGTTGACCGGGATAGGTAGGATTTGATGGTTGTTGAGGAACATTCATGAGTGGGGTGAAACCCGGTGGATTATGAGTATAAGTTGGTTGATTCGGTTGTGGGGGACAAACAAATTACCCTTGAGGGGGGTAAAGCATTTGTCCCTGAGGAGGGTAAATATTATCCCCTTGGGGAGAATAAATGTTAGACCCTTGGGGAGGATAAGGTTGTTGTCCTTGAGGACCCTAGGTGGGATTTGGGACACCCAGATAAGGTTTTCCAAAAGATAGTTCGCAATGAACAAGATTTGATACTCCTCCTTGTGGGTTATTGTATGATGGCCCTGTGGGGTAAGGTTGATTAAACGTACCTCTTGGAGGTACTCCCTAGGATTGTTAAGGGTTTCCAGCAAAATAAGGTTTCCCCCCTGTCATAGGTTGATTTACAACCGAGATTTGACCAGTAAAGGGAGGTTGTCCTCTGAAAGGAACATGCAAAGGTGGTTGTCCCCCAGGAGGGGTAGGCCCACTAAAGGATGGTTGTCCCTCGGGAGGGATAATTCCACTAGATGGTGGTTGCCCCCCAATCAAGATATGTCCTGCAGTTGGTTGTGTATGTCTGGAAAGGGTCTGCATTCTCTGTTGTAAAGGCATTCCAACAGGATTTTGTGGAACATGAGGAGTCCTAGTTTGAAAAGGTGTAAAGGTGGGAGTAGCGGTTGAAGTGCCTTATGTATGAGTAGAAGTGATGACTCTAGCATTAAGGTGGACTTGTGATGATGTAACAATGGGATCGATGACCTGTTCGATGGGATGATCAATAGTTTGATCGGATGGTCCTACCTCAGCGGCAAGAGGTTCATGAGGATTAAGAGGTTGTTGAATATATTCAAAATGCTCATAAAGATCACGTCCCTATGGAGTCCTCCATATAGAATGAGCAGGTGTCTGATGTGGATCTACTGTGTTAGTAGGACGAATGGGGGTCCTATATTCATCACTAAAAAGTGGTTCTATGGATCCCATAAATGTCTCGGTAATTGGTCTCAAAGGCAAACCTGGGACTTCTTCTTCTATAACGTTATCGAACAAGTCTAATCGAAATAAGAGTGGTTCAATAGGAGCTTCTAAAATAGGTGTAGTATGAGGAGTGGGATCCTCAGTCGTAACCAAGGCTCTTTCTAAATTTTCTAACAAAGGAGTAGCAGCGCTCCCAGCGTCAGAGCAATTTTATACCTCTTCACGGTAGGTGTCTTATGGTGAATTAGGAGGTAAGGGTTGGTAGCCTTCTTCTGGAGGCATCCCTTGCATCCTACGTGATCAGCGAAGACCTTTATTATCTACAGGCTCAATCTTATAAAATTAATTAAAACAATAGCACACGCTAAAAAATATAGAAATACCAACAAGCAAACAAACCTTCTCTCAATGACTATACTAGTTGGTGATGAAATACAACATCGCGTGATCAAGTCGATAAGGGGATAGGATATGAGCGGGTGGAACAGTTATGATGGAGATGTGATTAACGAACTTATGCCTTGGTGCAAGCTTCCACATTTACCCTCCAAGGAGCCCGAGTGAGCTTGACCACCGTCTGTTCTAGGTACAACGAAGACTTCCCTTCACCGTCACCTTGTGTAAATACCCTAAATATTATGGCTACTAAAGACACCAACTCGCATTCAGCCCCTGGGTGGGTACTATCGACAGTCCTGTCCGAACGTATGGGTAGGATAACAAGTCTTAAATCCTTCGAGAGAACTGAGAACAAGTGGACCAGTAGAACTCTAGAGGACCCTGAAGGGATTCGAAATTCACGAAGCACTGAGACCAAATGAAGACAGTTGGAACTCAAGAAGAACCCCCAATATACGATCTTACTACTATGAATGGTTAAACCGTGGAGGGATAATCTTTGTGGCTCTCCCGAATGCGACCTCATGCGTAACTCTTGAGTGAGAGGGGGATCCTAGATAAGCTTACACGAAAATTGGATTTTATCTCCCTATCACAAGATACTAATGATTGTTTTGAATTCTTTGGAGAGTTTTACTCACACCCTAATCCAAAGCGCTAATCCTAGTCTAATGTTGGTGGAAGAATATAAAAAGAAAAAGTTTCTAGATTTATTTTAATTAGCGTTGATTTTTTGCGGTTGTTCTTTACTCAGAGGTGAATAAGAGTGAAACTGATGGTATTATGAC
The DNA here is from genome assembly GCA_010110895.2 of Picea sitchensis. Lineage (NCBI taxonomy): Eukaryota > Viridiplantae > Streptophyta > Pinopsida > Pinales > Pinaceae > Picea > Picea sitchensis. Next base: position 25,813 of record SNQJ01S0116275.1, on the reverse strand, counting down.
TCGATTCCCAAAACTTCATAAGAAAAATGATAAACAATTGTTTCCTTTCATTGAACTTCTATTTATGGGAAGGAGAAGAGATTTTTTTTTTCACTCTCAAACACAAAAAATTGCAGAGACTTCATGCAATTGCTCTCAACCGGAATCCAATTCAATGCTAAATCATTCAAAAAATGATTCTAATATCCAAAATCCAATCACGAAAATATATCTCTTTGTTTAAATCTGAATTTTAATTGATTTGATTCGAGGCTTCTTATGCCAACTAGATTTCACTATTTTAGACAATTCGAAGAAAATATTATATAAACAAAAAACATACTCTCACAATAATCAAACAAGAAGCTAAAAAAATCCAAACTTTTCAAAAATAAAGCCAAAACTCAAACAAGAAAAATTTCTTGGAAAGATAAATCAAAGATCAAATGGAACAATACACAGACCTCTAGACTTCCTTGCGACAACTTTCAGGAAATCAGATGAACGAGAAAGTATCAAACCAACTCAAGATCTCAAAGAGGAAGAGTGATTCCAAAACAAGGAAATATCTTAAAAACCAAACAAAGAATCAAAAACTCTTAGAAAGAAAATGGTTTCAATTTTTATAGAAGACACAGACTGATAGCAAAAGTCTTGATTCGGAGGAAAAACCAAAAAAATCACACCCAGCAGAGGTATCCCTAAATTTTTCAACAGAAGAAAAAAATTGGTGCTCTGGTTATAATAACACCAGAGCACTACAAAGCTCCCTCGAGCACTGTAGAGGAGCAGCGATTTGAAATCAGCGTTCTGGATATAAGGGAAGAGGGGCGTTGTTTTCTGAGAATGAAAAAGTGTCGACCCAGAAAACAAAAAACTTAGGAAGGCTTAATCATCAACATGTGTAGGAAAGTGTTGACCCAGAAAACAAAAAACTTAGGAAGGCTTAATCATCAGCCTGTGTAGGATGACTTCAAGACTAAAAACACATGTAAAAAAGAGGAAAAACACCGTGAGTAGGATCTAAAGATGGGAAAATACAAAGACAAGACCAAGGAAGAAAACCAAAACTGAAAGCTTTCGTCCCCAGTGGAGTCGCCAATTTCTGTTGTAGGAAAATTCCCTTGCGGACAGGTAAATGTCCTCTTGGATCTTAGACCCCTATGACCAAGACAGAAAGGTGTTAACTTTGAACACTAACGTTCCATTAAATTTAGCTAAACTAGTCAAGGAAGAAAAAGAAAAAAGTATGAGTACCTTTTTATGAAGTTTGTTCTCTCTCGATCCGGGTTGAACTTGATCTTCAAGTCCTTCAACGAGTTCTACAATCCAATAGACAACGAAGACAGAACATACTTCCTATTCTACTAGTATTAGTTTAAAACTACATTCATCAAAAGAGACAAGCCCATGAAAATGTACACAAACTTCAAGGAAACAGGCTAAGCACATATATTAATGAGAAAAAAACAAGGTGCTTACAAATGTAGATGCAGATGTAGGAGCCTCACCAAGTCCTCCTTGTCCAACCCCTTTCTCAAAAGATCCACGATCAGAATGACAATACTTTTCACTGATTATTCCTCCTTTTTCACCATGAGAATGCCTCCTTATATAGGCTTTCAGAGGCTCAACCACCCTAGATATTCTTGAAATAAGTTGAGGATATGTCTCCATCAATTGTGGTATTCCCTTTAGATCCGGCCTTGAACTTGGATTCGATCCAAAATGACTCGGATGATTCTTAGTTGTTCTTAGAGATAAGGGGGATTTGTCCCCAGATTTGTTCAACAGATCGACACTCCCTCAAAGTTGGTCACATAGCGTTGTAGCTCTCCCTTCTAAGAGGGAAAGGAGTGCTAGCGCTCCTTGCAAGTGGGCACAGGAGCACTAATCTCCCAAATTACTTTTAGGATGGTAATTCCTCAAGGTAAAATCTTGTAAACTTTACCAAAAGATATATTTTCATCTTCTAACGAGTCTTAGAGGATGTTCCAAGTGTTCTTATGATGTCATCCATGATGCGACACATGTGAAACGACATTATGATTTTTGCGACACTTGCGACATAAGTGTGATACTTTCTATAATGATAATGAGACATAATCGAAGTGAGTAATTTTGACGTGTAACATAATTGAGTAAGAGAAAATCACCAACCGAGGTTGTGGCAACCAGGAAAAGATCACAACAAGAGTCGAATAGTCCTCAAGGTAAGCAATGGCTTTGGGCTTCCTTAGTCCATACTTTCGATCTTGATACTTCCGAGGGTTTCTGGAGTGGCGAGTGAGAGATATTTATGAAATGCCCCACCCAAAAAAAGAACTTCCAACTAGGCCAAGCGATTCAGCTAAAACTTGTCCCAGTTACTCGGTGACTAACGAAGGATTAGTCCTGGGGGGAAGTTCCATCAGTTGGGTCTATCATCTACCTCTGGTATCATCTAGATAGGGGTAAATGGAGGTTGATGAAAACCATGAAGAGTGTTGGAGAGAGTAACATGTAGTAGTGGATTACCTTTATTAATAAAGATGATTACTCATGGAGACAGACACAACAACTCAAGTCTTGGAGAGCTGGCGAATTTCTGCATCTATAAAGAACAGTTCAAGGAACCGTGGGATGATTTACTTAGGCTAAATGAACAATAAAATGTTTAGACCATGACCTAGCAAGGTGCCTCGAATAAGAAACCGTTGGTAAAAGTGAACCATGGGATGCGTGTTGACCTATCTTGATAGGGAATTCTCGGCTATTGAATATCTACAAAGCTAAACCATTGCAGGGAATTACAGTTGAGGAGCGAGAAGGGAGAGGGAAAATAGAACGATTGTGGAGGGCACGATGGGAACTCGTGAAAAAGGAACTGAAGAGAGCAAAAATGAAGGAAGGATGGAGAAGTTCTCCAAGGAATAAGGTGGGGAGGGGAGGTGTATAAATAAATTGGGAATGAGGGGGGGTTACCTGTCGAAAAGAACAAGGTCAAACGATGTGGTTGGCCAGAAAAGAACTAGGGGCCCGTGGCTATTTCCCACAAGTGAGAAGATAACGGTTTCGATCCATCGTACTAATGATGATCTTTGTGGAATGTGGATATCATAACTGAGGGACTTACCTGGACCATGTGTAATTTGGTGGAGCTGGATTGCTTGACCCTTCCCTGTGGCATAACTCCATATAGTTTAACTCAGTTGCATGTGAATATCCTATCAGATCCATTAGACTATACGTGAGTGATGACTTCACCAAAAAGTGGAAATCTTGGAAATATGAAAAACTTGTCCTTATGTCTCATTGATCCATGTGACTTTATTGCACCTATGCTACCAAAAGGTGTAATTACACTGACTAAGTACCTTTCTTCATGTTGTAAATCCTACTCTATGTCTACCTTATGCTACTGCCAACTGGGATGGAAACTGCTTAAGTGGGATTGGACCCTTGAGGGCCATGGTACACTTTCAACCTGCTTCCATTGATCAAACCTTTGAGAGGTTGGCCCTGCAATGTGAAAATCTCAGTTGCACCATTCTTAGTAATGTAAACTAAGAAAAATGGGCCCAACCACCGTATGCATAACTCACTGAGGTATTGTAAGTATTTGTTGTCATATAACAACACTACGTCGCCTAGTTGCAACATCTTGTGATAGATATTTTGATTGTGCCATTCTTTTTGTCTCTATTTTTTTACCACTTGGATAAATTTGACCACGAGTCAATTCTCTTCCAACTCCATAAGTTCATCGAGCTTGTGTTGTAGTGACTATTCATCTATCATCTGTGTAGCGATGGAAATCTAAAGGCTAGGAACAATAAATTCAAGCGGCATGAATGCTTCATTGATGTACACCAATCAAAATGGAGTATTCTTCATCAGATGTTTGTAGGTTGTTCTATAGGCCTACAAAATTGTTGGGATTTGTTGGTCCTAGTCATTGCATTGCACATTACAAACTTTAGTTAAAGCTTGCTCTAAAATCTTATTAAAAGCTTCAACCTTACCATTATATTGTAGATGATAAGGGGTGTTTTCCTGGTGGTGGATCATGAACTCCTGGATGGTCTCGTTCAAAAATTGTGAGTCCTAATTGCTCATTAATACCTTTAGACACCCAAATTTGGTGATCACATTCTCGGAGATGAACCAGACCGCCATTTTTGTCATGCAATCCTTGATTAGGGTAGCTTCAACCTATCGTGTTAAATATTCGATGGTCATAATGATGTAGCATGCACTTGTCCTGTGCCCTGGCATATTGATGGGATCGACAAAATCAATGGACTACTTATCAAATGGATCTATGTATCAATGCTATATAGATTGCACCTATGCTACCAAAAGGTGTAATTACACTAACTAAGTACCTTTCTACCTAATGTAAATCCTACTCTATGTCTACCCTATGCTACTGCCAATTGGGATGACGACTGATTAAGTGGGATTGGACCCTTGAGGGCCATGGTACACTTTCAACCTGCTTCCATTGATCAATCCATATTGAGAAATGTTATATGGATTGCGCCTATGATGCCAAAAGGTGTAATTACACTGACTAAGTACCTTTATACCTAATGTAAATCCTACTCTATGTCTACCCTATGCTACTGCCAATTGGGATGATGACTGCTTAAGTGGGATTGGACCCTTGAGGTCCATGGTACACTTTCAACCTGCTTCCATTGATCAAACCTAGAGGTTGGCCCTGCAATGTGGAAATCTTGGTTTCACCAGCCTTAGTAATGTAGACTAAGAAAAATGGGCCCAAGCACTACATGCGTAACTCACCAAGGTATTGGAAGTATTTGTTTTCATATAACAACACTACTTCGCCTAGCTGCAACATCTTGTGATATATATTTTGATTGTGCCATGCCTTTTGTCTCTTCTTTTTTACCACATCCGACCACCAGTCAATCCTCTTCCAGCTCCATAAGTTCATTGAGCTTGTGTTGCAATGACTATTCATCTGTCATCTGTGTAGTGATGGCAATCTGAAGGCTAGGAACAATAAATTCAAGCGACATGAATGCTTCATTGATGTACACCAATCAAAATGTAGTATTCTTCGTCAAACATTTGTAGGTTGTTCTGTAGGCCCACAAAATTGTTTGGATTTGTTGGTCCTAGTCGTTGCATTGCACATTACAAACTTTAGTTAAAGCATGCTCTAAAATCTTATTGAAAGCTTCAACTATACCATTAGATTGCAGATGATAGGGGGTTCTTTTCTGGTGGTGGATCAAGAATGTCTAGGTGAGCACCTGGATGGTATCGTTCAGAAAGTGTGAGTCCTAATCACTCATTAACACCTTCATACACCCAAATTTGGTGATCACATTCTCGAAGTTGAACCAGACCACCATTTATGTCGTGCAATCCTTGATTAGGGTAGATTCAACCTATCGTGTTAAATATTCGATGACCGTAATGATGTAGCATGCACTTGTCCTGCGGGATGGAAAATTGATGGGATCGATAAAATCAATGGCCTACTTATCAAATGGCTCTAATGGCATAATGGAAACCAACGACATTTCATCTCGTCTGTAGGAATTCCTAATGCACTGGTAGACGTCTGTAGGAATTCCATTTACAATATTCTTTGGTGTCTATAAATAGTGAGGACCAGCACAACCCTATGCACAGAAATTTGAGCATTGTGTCCTTGCCAACGTTGTGACCTCTCACAATTACTTCATGTGCTTCAAACAATAGGGGTTCGTGTTCATGCTCTAATACACAATGACATAGAATTCCATCAACCCCTAGTTTACATAATTGTCCAGCAATCAATTGATAGTCAGCACTACACGTAACCAATTGGCATCTTTGGGCATGTGTGTACTTTGTTGGGGCCTATCTCGAAGTGAGAAAAGAAAAAATATCATCCAACTTATCGGGAAATACCTCCACGTGAAATAGATTTTCATCTAGAAGTTAATCATCTAAGCTCTCACCGACTTCCCCGGTCTCTATTCTAGATAAATGATCAAGTCCAACATTGTACTTACCAGGTTTCACCATTACCTCAAACTCAAATTCATGGAATAACTATATCCAACGACATATTCCACCCCCCCCCCCAACATGGGCTTTTTTACCAGATACCTGAGTGTTGAATGGTCCGTAAATAATTTGAAGGGAGTGCCCAATAAGTAGTGTCATAATTTCTATAGAGCATATACCATAGCTAAGCCCTCGTGCTCGATAGTGGTGTAATTCTTCTCCAAGTCATACAATTTGTGATTGAAAAAGTAGACTGGGTGATCAGTATTCCCTTCGTCGGGCTAAGCCAGAATGACTCCCAGTGCATTGGATGAAGCATCGATGTGAACATGAAATATTTTAGACCAGTCGAGGAAGACCAAAATTGGCACTGATACTACTTTCTCTTTCAGGGTATCCAAGGCTTATTGGCATTCGAGGGTCTAGATGTATTCGGTATCTTTGCTCAATGGTTTCTCAAGTGGGTCAACAATATTAGCATAGTTTTGGATGAATCGTCGGTAATACCCAGTGTGACCCAATGTGGCACGCATCTCTTGAATTGAGGTGGGGGCCATCATATCCAATATGGAAACAATTTTATCTTGATCAAATAACAATCCATCCTTACAAACCATATCCCCCAATAACGTATTGAATGGTGTACAGAAGATACACTTCTTCAAATTCAATGAAATATGGATTTGGTGACATCGGTCCAACATCAAACGAAGAGTTTGCATGTGTTCTTATAACAAGTTGAACATAGTCTAATCATCTAAGTAGACTCCAGAAATTTGTGGATGAATTCTTTAAATGATGCGACCACGATCTTGGAGAAAATTGTGGGGGCATTCTTCAGGCCAAATGAAATCACAATATACGCAAAGGAACCCCATTCCATCACAAAGGTGGTTTTTTCTCGATCTTCTTCAACAATCCAAACCTATTGATACCTTGAAAATACATCTGTGAAAGAATAGGCCTCCCTTCCTCCAACATTTTACAAAACTTTCATCTATAAAAGGAGTGGGGAAAGGATCATGCACGTAAGAAACATTGAGACTGTGTAGATCCATACAAATCTTGATATCACTTGTCTTCTTTGGTTGCACCACCATAGGGATGATCCAATCAGATTCGTCTATGGGTACGATGATCCCGACATCCAACATTCGACCCAACGCTTTGCACACTTTTTCTTTATACTTGGGATTTAGCCGGTAGGGACGCCTTTTCACCGTCTTGGCATCATGCTTCAGCTGAATTTTCATAGCTCCGAGGGAACCTATGATTCCTTTCATTTCATAAAAGCTCTAGGGAAATAAGTCTTCATATTATTTCAACAGATCTACAACTTATGTGACATTCTCCTCACTCCAGTAATCCCCAATGATAGTTATTTTGGGTGCTTCATTGGTACCAATGTTGTATTTCTTCGTCTTGATCGAACTAACATAATCCAACGCAGCCATCTCCATAGATTTTCCTTCAACTGGTCTTTTGCCCTCAAATTCCTTGATTTGTAGGCTTCCAGGGTCCTTTTCGCCAGCCTCATGAATTTCTACCTTCCAACAATGCATCAAACTTTTAATTTTTCCATAGGCTAATGATATGAGCAAACTAACTTTGATGTGTGCTCCTTTGGCTGACGATGGAAAATGAAATCTTTAATCCAGAGAAGTGCTCATGTTGGGCAAGGGCATCAACCCGAGAATCAGAACATGGAGTAAAACTGTGTATTGACATGACCCCAATCTATCGTCTACCTTTTGAATTCCTCCTGGATATACCAGCTCCTTGTGACCATGTCCATGGTATGGATTTTAAGATCATGTTTTAATATTTAGATTATAAAATTAGAACTTCAAAGGTTAGCTCAAGTGGTTGTGAGCACATCAGACCCACTCTTTTACCCCATTTATAAAATTAAATTATTTAAATTGAACAAAGATAAATTATTTATTATTGTTTATAGTATGATTAATAGTCACCAAACCAAAACTTTGAATAAA
>SNQJ01S0116275.1:6705-17821 GCA_010110895.2 Picea sitchensis | reverse complement strand
AAGTGGGGAATCTCCATAATTGGGACAAGTTGGAATTATATAATATAAGAAGTTGGAATTATATAATATAAGAAATGTTCAACTAATCACCCAGCAACAAAATTCAATATTAGCCTGTAAGCATTTTCCACTTTAAAATTTATAAGTGGGGAATCTCCATAATTGGGACAAGTTGGAATTATATAATATAAGAAGTTGGAATTATATAATATAAGAAATGTTCAACTAATCACCCAGCAACAAAATTTAATATTAGCCTGTAAGCATTTTCCACTTTAAAATTTACAAGTGGGGGATCTCCATAATTGGGACAAGTTGGAATTATATAATATAAGAAGTTGGAATTATATAATATAAGAAATATTCAACTAATCACCCAGCAACAAAATTCAATATTAGCGTGTAAGCATTTTCCACTTATCTCAATCATAAAGATTTCCCCACTTGCAAATTTTTCTACAATCATCTCCTCAATAACCACAATTTTTTCAAAGTGATTTCCTCCTTAGTAATTGCTCACACATTGATACATTTCCCACATTAAGTCCTTCATAGTAATTCCTCCTTCATTAGTGAATTTTATTTTTCTACATAACTAAATGAGCATTTCCATTTACTTCTTCCACTCCTCTTCATCACCGAACTCATCATGCTATCCAACTAACCTCGCCGGCTATCATTTTTATTTTGGTTCATTTGGGAAGTGGGACCTTCCACTCCACAATCACCCATATGTATTGTCCCTTGTATAAAATGTTTTATGTCCTTTTTATTAGTGGGGTGTACATGGTAATTCAGATTTTTCATAGAAGTAGTAGAAATTTATTTTTCATGGAATTGTTAAATGGATATTATACATTAGAGTACAAAAGCTCTAGTGTCAATTATAATGAGTTTGATTTCTTAATAAAATGTGTATTCTCTATAATTTTATTTTATTTTGTTATGAATTGTTTTTCATAAGTTAACATTTACTATATTTAACATTCTTGATGAATACGTTAAATTATTATTTATTTTTCTTAAGTATCTTTTTTTTAATGCAAACCATTTATTTGTGATATTGCCCAACCCTCATGCAATCAATCTTCTTTATGATCTATATCTAAGAGTTTGTTACAATGTTTGTTTGCTTACTTCTAGGTTCAATTACTCTGATGATTCAATCACTAATAATAATTGAGAAAGGTCTAGTCATCAAGATTTAGTGTCATGTATACATCAAAAAATGTTAATTTGACACTTGAATAAAATCTCACAGCCTTCTTTTTCCATGTGCTTCATCGACCACCACTTGTCACTTGATTACGCTGATAGGTGTCCCTATATCGGAAATGGGTGCCACATTCATAATGTTTTTAATGAAAAATGTTTAATCAATGGATGAAATGGATTAATTTCAAATATTCTTCGTCGTCTACTTCACATCTATGATCGAAATTTTATGGCTTAAAGTTCGGGTTGTTTATAATTTGAAAATTAATGTCGATTATTAATTTCCACTTCTCCAGCCATGTATCCCTTTACTCTCCACTTCCTCAACCGTTTAGCTTTACTCTTTGTTTCCTCTGTATTCCAGCATGACCACGTTCATTGTTGTTTCCAATTCCTCACCATCCTCAATGGGTCCCTGTAGTTATGGTTAACTGTCAAGTATTTCCATGAGAAAGTCTGGCCTTCAACTTGAGTATGGAGCGGTTTTAGCAATAGATAGATTTTCCCACACCTTGACCTGTAAAAATTCCAGGTGTTTTTCCCATTGAGGAAGCAGAGAAATTTAACCAAATTGCGTTTTAGATGCTTTTCTTTGATGAAGAAGACATAATATTCATTCTTTCTGTAAATTTGTCTTCCATTCATGTTTTGATAGAATGTTTTTCTTTATTTTATATTACTATTGCATTCATTAACAAGATTGGTGGTAGATAAAAGGTGCTCTCATCGATCAGGTTTTCATAGGAGAGGTAGACTAATTTTGCTCATATCATTCGTCGCACCAAGAGTTTAATGGACAATCTCAGTGATCTAGTCATGCGGAAATGTCTAAATTGTTCCAGTAAGCATTGGCTTATGTTCAAACCCTAGAGTTATTGAAACAAATATACTCTTTTGCAATCAACCAAACTACTTTGGATTTGAGGTATTTTGATGTCCAGATATTGTCATTTGAGTTTTGGAATAATATTTTCATTTGAGTTTCGAAATTATCTTAATATATGACTAAACTATTTTAAATTATGGAATTATTTTGATGTCCATAAATTGTCATTTGTGTTTGGAACTATTTTCAGCAACATTGTACTAGAAAAAGTTTGTCCACAACTTAATTCACATTTTTTAACAGCTGAGCGATAGTCCTAACGAAAAAATCTTATTTCGATTGAAGTAAAAAGTTTAATGCATGAATCTTTAATCATTTTGGCTTGTTTAGAGTAACAAATTTAATGCATGTAGAAAAATAGTGACCAATTGATACCTATCAGTTTTCACCAACCACGAGTGAGGTGGTTGTGCTAGTATTGCTTAAGTCAACAATGTGTTTTATTTAGTTTACCCAATTCTCCAGCTCAATCAACTCTACCTGAGTCTACTTTCTTAGTCAACTTGATCTTAATTGATTCTTCTTGACCAGGCCTTGAACCGTGTCACATGCCCTATAAAAGGGATATTTACCCTACAAGAGTAGTACAGGGCTACCTTTTAGGTTTTAGGGAAATAAAGATGGGTTTCATGGGAAGCCATGGTTCAGGCCAAATACTAGGGACATGGTGTTCAACTAATTCTTTTAGCTTAATCATGGGCCATGCACTTGTGCCTCAAAGCACTTCAAAGGTGATAGAGTAGGACTATTTAGTATTTAGTAGGGTATATGGGCTTGATTTGCGGTTTCATGGTAGCAAGGATGAGCCTCATGGCCTAGGGAATTATTTATGGTAGAAAACTAGTGGCTTAGGCCTTAATCGTTTCTTCAAGGCTCAAGGGCCATGCATGTGGTTGTTGGTCATGAAACAAGGCCTATAAAATGAATCTTTGGCATACAAGAGGAATATGGGAACAATTTTGAATTTTGATCATGATATAGATGGGTCGCCAATTTCCAAGCCATGGTTTGGGATAAAAACTAAGGGATTAATCCATAACCAATGCTTTTAGGGTTCATGCACCATGCATGAATCCTTCTACCAACATATAAGTCCTATATGTAGTATTATTGGATTCTAAGAGAAATATGATACCAATTTTGATGTATAGATGCATTAAGATAGGCCTCGTAGCCCAATCCATTCTTTGGAGATGAAACTAGGGATTATTTTATAATTAATTCTTTTATGCCTTGTGGACCATGAATGGGGTATTGAACCATAATAAAGGGCAACATCTTTGTATTACAATACAAATATAAGCTCAATTTTTATGTTTGTTAACAACAAGGATGGGTCTCATAGACTAATGCATGGTTCAAGATAGAAAACTAGTGATTTATGTACTAGCCAATGATTTTAGTTCTCATATGCCATGCAAGGCCCAAAATCATGATGCATGCTCTACATAGGATATATTTTCCCTATGAGAGAAATACATGCTCAATTTCAAGGTTTGTGTGGAACATGGATGGGTTCCATGGCCAAAGCCATGGTTCATGGTTGAAAATTGAGGAATTATCGCTAACCCATATATTTAGGTTCAAACTAAATATCTAAATGGTATATCTAGGTATTGAGACAACTTAATTATATATGCAAGTGTTAATTCAAGATCATAAATACACACATATATTTGATTATTATAAGGCCATGAAGCCCTACCCTGCATGTATGTACTTCACATCATATTTCAAGGTTAATTTTAAACCAATATAAAAATATCCTTAAAATAATTAAAAATAACATCACATTAGTACAAACTATTCTTTAAATCAATACATTTTTAATAAAAAAATACATCATAATTTAGTTTTTAATGTGTTGCATGTATATAGATATATACTTTTTGTTTTGTAAAAATTATAAGATGGGAAGATATTTGTAAACTAATATCCAATTTTATGATGAATTCAATACTTTACATGAATTTGTTACAATTGAGTTAAAAACTTGAAAAGAGAGAAGGAATAAGTACTAGACACCTTGCAAAGATACAATTTATTTTCCTGCAATGTTTGAACGTTTTCTTCCTCAACCTATAAACGCCACACTTTCTCCTCAACTCAAAGCTATATCAAAACCCTTCAAGCACTTTAGCAAAAGTATGGGGTTGTAGGCCTCCAAATTTCCCTAAGCCTCCTACTTACTTCATATGTTAGTGCAACAACATGACCTTTCATGAGTGATTTTTTCATAATTTTAAGAAACACTACTTTTATTTTTCCATAATTTTAAAAATCATATTAAAGTAGTGTTTGGAAGTTACTTTGTTAGTAAACTTAAGTTAAAGTATTGTTAATTTAAAATAAAACGAATAAATATAAACCTATATGTTTTTAAACTACTTCATTAAATATAAATAATGATCAATTTTACTTACATAAACCAAAAACTGACATATTTTTCCTTTATTACTATAAGTACATATATAAAGTTAGACTCTTTTCACATAGTTAGGCTTTCATAGTGGCTGGTGTCGAATAGCAGGGTGAGCTCGATCCTGGCCAAGAACCCGTTGAAAATCCCGTGAAAGATCCAATTCTGGATCCACCCGTTGATTCCGCACCAGTAAATGATGCCAGTGACCCATTAGTTTCCCGAGCTGTAACCCTACCTGATCGAATAGTTTTACTTACGTAAATCAAATTTTCCTTTACTATAAATACATATATAAAATTAGAATTTGAATCTTTTAATTATTAAAAAATTATCATAATACTATGTTATATATATATATATATATATATATATATAAAATGAATTTTTAAACCTAATTTACTATAAGTACATATATAATTATAATTTACAGTTTTTAATTATTAAAAATTTAATCATAACTTCTTCTTCTTTGGAAATAACTTTACATTTGACTCAAAACCATTTGAAACTATATTTAAAATATATATCCATTATGAATTTTTAAACTTAAATTTTTAAACTTAATTTACTTAACATGTGAATTATACACATCATTAATATACAATAAATCATTAATTTTGTATATAAAAAATGTAACACAAAATGTCCTTACATAATATAAAGGATAAAGAAAAGCATTCATGATCTTTCAAATTACTTAATACTAACATAAATATATTATTTAATTTTTCTTTGGAAAACTTAATAATTATTAATATTTGTATTATTAAATCAAGATTACATTTAGCACTAACATTTATATCATATTATGTTTCAATAGTATGAAAACATGTTTGTATTTTAGTTTACCTAAACGTTTAACATATTGTATTGATAAGTAGCAACCAAGTAATATTTAATATTTTGTTATATTTATATACTTGTTCAATATATATTTTATTATATAGTTGTGAAGAATATATTTTGTTATCACAATGGATTTGGAATCATCAAATTGTAGACACTTCGTCTTACCTATAAATTTTACAATGATCTCTAGTTTAAGTTGTAAATGGTTTTAGGAGATGGAGAGCCGAGTACTAGTTTACTTTGGAGATGTTTTCAAGCAACATCATTATTTAGGAGATGGAGAGCCGAGTACTGGTTTACTTTGGTTTTTCGAACTTTTTTCAGGCGGGAATATCCGAGCAAAGTTTCTCTTGGTTCCAGAGTACTAGAAGCCTTCTTGTTTCAAGTTTAGAGGCCGGTGTGGGAGTGGCCTCTATAGTGACGGATTGAGTAGGGGACTATGCTATTTTTCCTTTGCTCTCTTAAATTGGTTTGAGTTTTTTTGTAGTAGAACTTTGAGTCTAGGATTCCCGAGAAGTTAAATTTTGGTAGCATTTTAGGCTATAATGAAGTTTTTTGACGGAACTTTCATTAATTAGTCTTTATTTCTATCTACTTTACTTCAACAGTTACTTTTTTGTCAGCTATGCACCAGTGTTTCTTGTTTGTTCCCTTCTAGGCATCCGTGCCTCATTTAAGTTTTGGTTTATTTCTCGGATTTCCTGCATCCAAATTACATGGGTTTCACCGGTAGCGACCGCAATCATTAATGAAGCCATGTGATTACCCGGTTTTTATTAACTCTATTGGGGTGTGTAGGGCCACTTTGAACCTGTTTATTGGCTCGGGGTTTACAAGTGCACTATCATGAATCCACACAAGAAAAGACTATTAAATGAGGAGATTAGGTTATTAATGGGAAAGGAAGACGAAAACCTCTGGCAGGAGGCTAGACTTATTGTGTCAGGTGATTTGCATCGGAAACAAGGCATTTCCCTGTTACCCTTAGGCACAAAGGAAAACGCCTCAACAGTTTACCCTCCACAAAAGTCTTCCTTGCTATCGAGCAAAGGTTTCACCACTTCTGCGCAACTTGAAAACTGCCCTATTACAGTGGAGGATTTGGCTTCTTTAAAAACATCTTCTAAAGTTTTTACAAGTTCTGTGGATAGTCTTTTTGGATTTACCAGTAACGGTAGGAAGGGGTATAAGTCTAAGACACATTCGTCGAGGGTTAGGAGACAGTGGAAATCTAACAAGGCACTCAGGAAGATGGTTCTCGGAGATGACATTGGCTTGGAGGACACTTGTCGTCTGGCACTGTGCGGTTTAGTGGGTAGATTTACCTACGAAAATCTACAAAAGGATACTCTCTCTATTTGGTTGGAAAAGGCATGGAAGCCTGTACTTGGTTATGTTCCTAATTTGTTTCCCCTTACCAAAGGTTGGATGGGGTTCCTTTGCAGGTCTCCCAAAGACGTGGCACTCCTGTTATAAAAAAGGTAGCTAAATGGAGGGAGTAGTCTCATGGTTAAAAGATGGTGTGTTGCCTTTAACTCTGAAACAAAATATTTCACTAAGCAGCATTTATGGGTTCTATTGCCAGGTCTTCCCTGGCAGTTCTAGAACGAGGGAGCCCTTCAGGCTATAGGAAACTCACTGGGGGTCTTCATGTCCATTGACTCGGGTGCTCTGGCTGCGCCTTCAAGGAAGATTGGGAGGGTTTTAGTGGAAATGGACATTACTCACGGGCTACCGGAAAATTTAGAAATTGAGTGGAGAGGTAGACATCGGATTCAAAGTTTGGACTATTTGGGGGTTCCTTTTAGATGCAGCATCTGTCGAAGCACTGCACATTTACATTGTGACTGTAACAGTCTGATGGAGGTCGAGCTCGACCCTGAAGAGCCATACCCAAATTATATGACTGAGGACACCTCAATGGATACTAGTTTTTACAGAACTGGCCCTGGTCCTTCGACGCAGGAGGGAGAAAGCATGTTCCTGAATTAGTCTTTATTGGGTAAGTTATCTTTTTACTGCCCTTCTCTTTTATACTTTTTGTCATTAATGGAATGTGAAGCACTAAATTCTTCAAAGTGGCTCTTAGCTTCGACACTTTGTGCTTCGGGTGGTATGGGAAGGGAAGAGGACGACATTACCCTTCCTAGCTCTCTTCCTAAGGACTCTGTGAATAAGGGTCAGGTTTTAGAAATGACTACTCTGGTTTCTCCATTGGTCACAAAACCTGCCTGTTTGGTTAGAGATGACGTCAACTTTTCAACCACTGTCTCTGAGACTGTGAGTCTTTCTTTAAACTCTCCCTTACCTGATTCATCTCCACCTGTGATGGAGGATTCGGTTGTGCTTCCGGGATATCATGAATCTGAAGGAGAAGAGACTACCCTGTTGGATGTTATGGACTCATACTTACCATTAATCCGGGACAAAGACTTGCCCATTAATCTGCCTATTTTTTTGGGGAAGTCTACAGTAACTTTGTCACAGCAGGGGGGGGTGGGTAACTCTTCCTTTCCACACACTGGCCGAGAGGAAAAGAATTATGCCTGGTCGTGTGGCCTTGGCTCTGAAATTTCGCCTATAAAAACTAGAAGTGCAAGGAAGAAAATTGTTTCTATTCCAACTACAGACACACAAACTACTTCTACTTCTGAAGGGGGGGCACTTAGAGCAGTTAAATCCCTTGCTAGGGTTGTTTAATGATTTATCTTTCCCTAAATCTTCGAGGGATTGGAGGCACCCAGAAATTGGCCTCCGTCGGGAGAGTTTTGAATAAAACTCATCCGGATTTAGTTTGTATACAAGAAACTTTGGTTCATTCTGAAAAGGCTAGAAGGTTTATGAGTTCGATTTGGCCATTTTGGTATTGTTGTGCAGTCAGATCTGTCGGAAATTTGAGTGGCTTATTAGTTGCTTGCGATCCATTTGTTTATGAATTAAATGCCTCACTAACATGTGGTGGAATACTTCTGACAGGTCACAATATAGCAAGCAAAAGGATTTTATCGATTTTAAATGTTTATGGACCCTGTATAGAGAAAAGGTTGTTTTGGACTAATTTATCTTCTTCGGGAATTTTATCAAAGAAAAACCTCATTATAGCTGTAGATCTCAATGTGACTCTATCTACGGAAGAAGTGTGGGGAGGTTCCAATTTTTTGGCAAACACAACGGGCTTTTATAAGTCTGTCTTTCAGGTGAATCATCTCATTGATCTGACCCTAGACAAATTGGTACCTACTTGGAGAAATGGGAGATCAGGGGAAACACTGATATCCAAGAGACTGGATAGATTTCTTATAGCAGAGGATTTATTGACAGGAATTGGTATATACAGAACTTGGGTTGAGTACCCATACATATCGGACCATGCTCTGATAGTCCTACAGTTAGATATGCCTCCATTATATAAATCCTTCCCTTTTAAACTCAATCCTTATTGGCTCCAGTTCCAGGATTTTGACTTATTAGTACAGGATCTGTGGACAAATCCTCGTTATTATGATGAATTACACTGCCAAAAAAGACTTCTATGGAAACTTAAATATTTAAAGGAGCAGACCAAACAGTGGCAAAAAAAAGACTGGATCAATCAAATACTCGTCTTAAAGAATTGGAACAAGATATTACAGTTCTATTAACTGAAGCAACTACAGATCTGTTTACAAAGGAAAAGGAAATTGAATTAAAGGTAAAGGAAGGGATGAGAAACAATCTTTTAAAAGAAAAAGAGGAGTTATGGCGACAAAGAAGCCATGCCATTTGGATCAAAAGTGGGGATCAAAATATGAAATGCTTTCACAATTTCGCAAATTACAGGAGAAATAGGAAATTTATTTGGGAGATCACATATGAGACGGGTCTATTACAGACGGGTCAGAAAAATATAATGGAGGTAGCAAAGAATTATTTCAAAAATTTCTTCAATGAATCAAACGAAACTTCCATTATGGACCAAGTAAAGGTGGTTGAGTTTTTTCCAAAAATGGCGTCTGAAACAGAAGCTGAGAATTTATACAAGCCGGTAGGCCTGGAATAATTAAGGAAGGTTTTAAAGAGTTTCAAGGTTGATAAGAGCCCAGGCCCTGATGGCTGGACAGTGGAATTTTTTGTCCACTTCTTTAATCTGGTAGGTGAAGATTTATTGAATATGGTTGAAGAAACGAGACTTAAAGGTAAGATCTGTGGGGGCCTGAACTTGACTTTTATTGCACTGATACCCAAAGTTAATAAACCTCTTGGATTTGGGGATTATAGGCCAATTTCATTATGTAACCTCTGCTATAAAATAATTTCTAAGATTATAGAAAACAGGATAAAACCTTGTTTATCCAATTTGATTTCAGAGGAGCAACTGGGTTTTTTAAAGGGACGTCATATTCAGGATGCCATGGGGACTGTTCAAGAATGTTTACATAGTATAAGGAAAAAGAAATTAAAGGCATTAGTATTAAAATTGGATCTACAAAAAGCCTATGATTATGTCAGCTGGGACTTTTTGAGGATGATTCTTATTCAAGTAGGTTTGGGCACAAAAATGACAAACTGGATCATGAGCTGCGTGGACACTACTATTTTTTCTATCTTAATAAATGGAGAGGCTTCTGGGTTCTTTAAAGGAGGTAGAGGTCTGAGACAAGGGTTCCCCTTGTCTCCATTACTCTTTATATTGGTTATGGAGGCATTAAGAATTTTACTGAAAGAAAGCCATCGTGAGGGGAAGCTGTCTGGTATACAAGTCTCGAGAACTATTAAAATTTTTCTTATATTATTTGTGGATGATGTTATCATAATGTCAAAGGAAACATACCAGGAATGGTGGGAGATTGATAAGGTTTTAAAACTGTTCTGTTTGGCATCTGGATTGGAGATCAATACTGAAAAATCAACTTTTCACCATCAAGGATTATCGGATCTGGAGTTAGATCCTTTCAAATCTCTTTATCCTTATATTTTCTCTGAATTGGCAATTGGTTTCAAGTATCTTGGGGTGTTCATCAAGACTGGTACTCATCGTTTAGAGGATTGTCTTTGGCTGATTCGGAAGATGGAAAAAAAGATAGATAATTGGTGTTATCGCTGGCTATAATTGGGGGGTAGACTTATTCTATTAAAAGTTGTTTTAGAGAGTCAGCCAGTCTACTGGTTATCTTTAGCAATTATTCCAAATTCTATTTTGAATACTCTGAGAAAGATTATGATGAATTTTCTCTGGAATGGGAATCGGGAAACCAATCACATTCATCTCTGCAAGTGGGAACAAATATCAGTACCAAAGCGCAATGGGGAATGGAGTCTAAGGAATCTTCTAGATTTTAAACAGACGATGGTTGCAAATTCCCTTTGGAGAGTTTTAACTAGCCCTAGCATCTGGCATAGAGTCATAAAAGACAAGTATTTATCTCATCTAACAGTTATAAACTGGCTCACATATTTTATCTTCCACGCGTGGTCATCCTCATGCATTTGGGGAGGCCTTTTAAAATCTATCCATCTTATCCTACAGTGGTTGTCGTGGAATCCTGGAAAGGGCCAACTTATAGAATTAGGGAGAGATAAGATTATGGATTTAGGGGAGAAATTTTTTCTGTCTGATAGTTTAATTTCAGATCTTCATGAAAGACATATTTATTCCTTAACACAGGCCCAACGCATGGATGAAAGATCTTATTTTTCTTTTTCGTGGGTAAAGAGTTATGAAATTGGGCTATTTGGTACTTCAACAACAGAATGGGATAGATTCA
>SNQJ01S0116274.1:14663-27898 GCA_010110895.2 Picea sitchensis | reverse complement strand
TGTCTAGGCTTAAGAAAATGCTAAAGGGTTGGGACAATTGGATTCGGCAATTGGGCAGAGTTTCTTTGCTATCTTTTTCCTCTGTCAAATAGTACCCCTACCCCTCCTTTTATAGGCTAGAAGGAGCTAGGGTTTTGGACGAACTCTTGGCCATGCATGGTTGGGAGTATCCGTTAACTGACCCAAAGCGTTTCGTCCCGTCGGCAACTTTCCTGATTTTGTGCTTTGTTAGGTAAACGTGGGCTGTAGTGGGCCAGCCAACGTTCCAACACGTGCAGTATAAGGCCTGCCAGCGTTCCAACACGCCCAGTAATGGGTTAGGGGGCGGGTTACCTAATTTAAGAGGTTTTTAAAGAGTCTGTTCAGCATGGATTTGGTAATGAAAAGCAATGAGTTGGGCTGATGTCAGGTAAGCATGGATGGTGCAATTTAGGGTTATAACATGTACCCAAGAGCTGATAGATGGTGGCGAAGTCTGGATCTTTATGATAAAGTTGGGGCCACTCAGATGCTTCATGTCCACAGGAATGAAGCACAGTGGTGAGAGCAGCCACATGAGGCCGACTGAGGCAGTCAACGACATGATTGGAGATACCTGTCGTATACTTTATGTTGAGATGGAACTGCTGCAGGTAGGTGGACCACTTATGATGGCGGTCGTTCTGTAATTTCCCTTGTGTCTGTATGAACTGCAGAGGCTTGTGACCAGTGTGTATGATCATCTCTTTCCCCAGAATGTAATGTTTCCATTAACGACAGGATTGTACAATGGAATAGATTTTCTGGTCATAGGTGGGGTATTTTCGGACAGTATCGAAGAGTGTATCACTATGGTATGCCACCGGATGCTTATGCTGAGTGAGAACTACACCCACAACATAGTCAGATGCATTAGTCTCAATCTCAAATGCTTGTTGTAGATTGAGCAAGGAGAGTACTGGAACTGAGCACAAATAATGTGTCAGATCATCGAATGATCTTTGCTACTCCTTCCCCCACACGAACGTGACCATACCACCACCCTTGGTCACCTAGTTGAGGGCCCATGCAATATGGGAGAATCCCAACATGAATCGTCGGTAGAAGTTGGCTAGTCCCAAAAGCTCCAAAGCTCGGTTAGTGTGGTCGGGGCTGGCCAGTCACGAATGACTTGGATCTTAGCTGGACCAACATGTACCCCATGCTCATCAACAATTTAGCCCAAGTATTGGACCTTGTTCATTCCAAAAGAACATTTTTCCAAATTGGCATAAAGCTTGTGCTTCCACAGAGTGATCAAAACCTATTGAATATGCCGCATGTGCTCCTCCCATGTTCTGTTGAAGATGAGGATGTCATCCAAATATACTACCACAAAGGATTTGGTGAAGGGTCTCAATATATCATCCATCAACCTCATGAAAGTGGCTGGTGCATTTGTTAAGCCAAAGGGCATGACTAGCCATTCATAGAGACCTCCTTTAGACATGAAGGTTGTCTTCCATACATCAGTTGGTTCGATGGGAACCTGGTGGTAGCCAAACTTGAGGTCAATCTTGTTGAATAAATTTTCCCCCTTGAGTTGGTCAGGAAGGTCATCAATCCTGAGAATGGGGTAGTAGTTCTTGACTGTGATTTTGTTTAAGGCTTTGTAATCAATGCAGATTTTCCAAGTATTGTCCTTCTGCACCAGTAAAATCGAGACTCCGCAAGGGGAGGAGTTGGGTATGATGTGCCCCTTTTAAATAAGCTCTCAGATCTGATGCATGATTTCTCCATTCTCCATTAGTGAGCGTTGATAGACTGGTCCATTAGGTAGAGGTGTGTCGGGGGTCAGATCAATTGGATGCTTGACTTGGCAGTGTGTCGGTACCCTTGTAGATGATGAGAAGATGTCTCTATATTCTTCCACAATCTTGTCCACTTTCTTCTGCTACAAAGAGAGGCGTTGTGTAGAGGCAACAGATGTGGCAACGACCTTCTGCTTATTGTGAGAAAGGATCACAAAGAAAACAAACTTCCAGGTCTATGAAATGACCTTACTGCATTGCTTAGCAAAGATTAAAGAAATATAAGTAGGCGATGCTACCTCTGGTATCATGTACAATTGTCTACCCAAAGTAATAATAACATTGCGAGGTCTAGACTCATACACAACATGACGCTTCCAAAAATATGGTTGTCCTAAAAGAACATTAAAAACTTCAAGAGGAGCAATATCACAGAGTACCTCATCTTTGAAAGGCTTGATGTTGTAGGGAAGATGTCATTGTTGGCTGACACGAAGATCTCTTCCTTGGCGAAGCCAGCCGATGGTGTAGGGTTGCGGGTGCGGTGTCGCTGGCAGGTCTAGCCGCTTGACAACCTCTACTGAAATCAGGTTCTTATGACTATCGTTGTCGACAATGAAATGATGCGAAACCCTCTTGACCCACATCTATGAGTGAAAGAGGCGTTCCCCTTCCTCTGGTTCTTCTAGTTCGGTTGGACAAACTTTGGTGGTAGCGATAGTGGCTCTGAGTTAAACATCGATAATCTGCTTCCCTCCTTCAGCATTTGAGTCGAAATCAGAATCAACCTCTAACTCGGAAGCCTTCAGCACTTCCACAAGGGACTGTTTGGAGCGACATTCTTTGGTGTTGTGCCAAGGACTTTTATGGTACTCACACCATTTTCCTATGTCCTTCTTCGTCTTCTCATCTCTCTTCTTGTGTTGCATCTTGGAATGGTTGTCCTGAGGGAGATCATCTTGACTTGGTCACTTGCTTTGTGCGTTGGGGATTCCTTTGCCCTGCTTCGGCTGTGAGGGGTTTGTAGATCCAAACTCTCGCCTCTTTTGCTTAAATTTCTACTCGATCTTGACAACGTATCTCTAAGCCATGCCCAATGAGGCAATGTCCAGGAACTCCATATCTTTTTTAATGTATCTATGCAAACAACCTTGGTATTTGAGCACCAGATGACGCTTAGAGTCTTTGATACCCAATTTGGTGCGTAGGGTATGGAAAATATTGGTGAGATATGGTATTGTCTGGTCCCTTTCTTGATGTAGGGTGGTCCATCTGGTGTACTTGTCCTTGTAGCTTCCAACAAGGTAATACTTTTCTTTAATGGCATCCCAGAAGGAATCCCATGTAGGGGCCACCAAAACAATTGTAGATTCCTCCACGACCCTTTGCTCAGAGTAAGTAACCCACCAATCTTTAACATGGGGAACGACCTTGAGGAGTTCAAAAGTGATTTTTTCCCTATTGAAAAAATTGTGGACCGAAAAGTATCCTTCGAGCAGATTCAACCATTTATCTACAACATCCGCATCTATCAGTCCTTCAAATAATGGAATATCAAAATTTACCTGTACCTTTAAGGGGGTTGCATGGTCGGTTGATGAATATTCTTCTCATGTGGAAAGTCGTCGAAGGATCTGCGCGAAATTGTCCATCATTTCATTCCTTTTTTGCGCGAGGGATTCCTCGAGCAACATTTTAATAGGATCTCTTGCTCCATCATCTTTCTTTTCGTCCCCCATGGGTTTTTGTTGGGATTGGCGCGACCAATCTTGTAATGGCTCGACCGATTCAAGTCCCAACTTTTTGTACCCAGATCTTGTCGGGGACATGCACGAAGAAAAATAAATGAAGAGCAAATCACTCTGATACCACTGATCCAGATTTAGGAGCGGAACGAACTGATTAACATACTAAATACAATAAACACAAAGATATGAATAATAACACAAATATCCAGTGAACAATATCTTTTATTAAATAATGAAATAGGATGAAACTGTAAAATTGCAGAACTGAAACACTTGCTCAGATGGTGGTAGCTATCTCTGAGAAGAGATGTGGCTGTGATGCGCATCCGTCTGAGAAGAATGGATTACAATGAGGCTTCAGAGGCATTTTTTATATTACTCATGAATGTCAAAACCCTAGACATCCAAAAACCTAACCCTAGAAAGTGAAATGCCAAAATTCATGTGGGCCTTACAGGTAAGTTGGTGAAATTTGGTACCTCAACTTCTAAGGGTCATAACGTTTGCATACGACCTCCGTTTTAGGCACATGATAGCCCATTGGAAAGGTATTTCAAATAACTACACATTCCACTGTCAAACTCTGACCCCATCTACAGTTTGATTGTCGTGAGCCGAAAAAACAACGTTTAGGGCCCCAAAACGACCCTGGAAGTACCACAAGATGTCTTGACATGAAAACATACAAAATAAGCTAGTTGGATTAGGCGAGAGACCACTCGTATCCACCTGGAGGATGTGTGGGGCTTCAAACAACACCAAAAATGTAGAACCCACAATTACAAAGTAGTACAAAAGAACGTGTTGAACAAAAAACTAACACGAGGACCCAGTTGGAATAGGTGGGTGGCCACCAATATCCACCTGGATCACAAACCCATCATCAAGGAAGACCACTTACTAGTGCACAATGTCAACCACCAAGGTGAAGCAGGGAAAAATGAATAATGTCTAAGCATATATCATGAAATCTAGAGAAATATAAGATACATCATACTCAAATGGCTTAAATATTGAAATGATGTTCACCATAATATTGACTTGTAAGTCATCGAGCAAGGCCCATTGTCGTTCGAAAGTGAGCTAATGTGGCGGATTCCATCTACAAATATGTGACCATTTGTGGTGGTGAGAGGGGTTTCCATATGTGCAAAAGGGTATAGCTGGTAATGTAGTCTCTTGACACTCCATATCTGCAACCTGAGGGCCTAGAGACATAATCTCCTTATTTATCCACAAGATGGGGATAACACAATGAATCTAGACATGTTATATAAGTAAAGTTTAAATGTATATTAACAACAACATATAAATGCCATTTTTTATTTGTATTACTTTTAGAGTCTCTATAAAGAAATTTGAGTGTCGATAATAACTACTAACTATTTTTATAGTCTATTTATCAAAAACATTCATGCACCTAAAGAATTGAGCTTCTCTTAGAGCCTCAGCCCTAGGTGGGAAAAATTTATGTGGAATTTTTTTGACCTCCCACATCTAATATGATTACTTGTGCATTTCATTGTTGTTACTATCATAATCTATACTGGAAGCCATATACTATTTGAAGCCATACATTATTTATGGTCGCCCTTAATATACAAATAGAAACACATTTCATTTCCTCTCAATAAAAATGATTTTATTCCCATTATATGAATAGTTTAGGATTATAAAATCATTTAAATGGTTTAGGGTTTTTAAATGTATAATACACACCACAATGCATATAAAACTGTAAAGATAATTAAAATGCAAAATATAAAAGAATGGAATAGTTATTTCAATGTTTGTGTTGCATTGAACATTGTTCTATAAGTGCATAACATTTCTATATATCAAGTTCCTAAAATGACTCATAGATTTATCAATTCACAATTGTATTTAAATACCAATCCTCGGGAGCCACATCTCAACTGAGCTTTTATCTAAGCCAATTCTCTGCAACAAACATAAATAACACATTTATATTTGATCAGATAATGTGTCATAGGGAATTGTGATTATCCGTCTCTCAAAACAAATTTGAATCCCTTCAATTCCATAAACCCTTATTTCTAATAAAAGCAGCATGGAAATCAACTGAATGCAACCTTTAACAAGAAGAATATTTTTTGGAAACAATTTTTTTACGTGGTATTTCTAATAAAAGCATCATGGAAATCAACTGAACGTTGCCTTTAACAAGAATACTATTATTTGGAAACATTTTTTTTACCTAGTCTCCTCACGAATCATTGAAACTACATGCCAGATTGTGGATCTTCAATTAGCCAGTGAAAAATTGAAAATACTGAAGAAATCCATCCATATACAGGTTTTCTCTCTTGCATCATACAAAACCAAACAACATATACAAGTTTGCTCTCTTACATCATACAAAGATTGAAGGAAATCAGAGAAACAAATCCCAAAACTCTGAAACATAAATTCTAAAGGAAAAAAAAGGAAAATAACAATGCACCAATACACCATAAAAACATAAACCAGAGTCCAATGAAAAGGGAGATACAAAATAACATAACAAGTAAAAGAGGGAAAAAAGGCCAAAGCAAAATAATATACACAAAAGCTAGTCGGAACACCATTTCTCAAATTGTGCCCACATTCGAATTGAACTTGGGTTTAAATAGAGAAGTATCCAACAACTAGAGAAATAAAGTTTTTGGAGAGTTGAAAAGGTTCAACATACAGACAAGAGTTCTAGCTGTTGAAGTGTTATATTCTCATTTGACATGTATCCCTTTAATTTCCTAATGATACAAACTTTACCTTAAGTTAGGTGGTCATGGTATAAATTTGATGGACACTACTACATGTCAAGTAATTTTTTTATGACGGATATAAAAGTGACTTTTGTTGTAAATACAAAGCCAACCTTAGTTTTAATTTATGCTTATGTGGATTGAAATTTTGTCAACAATCATACATTATAATGGTTGGGAATGTGAAGTTGTCATCTTTTATGCATATGAATAGTACCTTTAACATTTTGCTAATTTGGTTTTGTTCATTGTTATGGTCTTCGAGCCTAAGATTCATATTTCTGTGTATATTTCACAAATTGTGTTCCAAGACTTTCTTAAAAAAGATGATTATATTCTATTCAAACTCTAAATGTTTCATGTTCCAATGCAATTATGTTTTTCTAAACTTAACCAAATGAAACAATAATAAGTATAAAGTAGTAAACTCAATTATTAAAAGGAACATATACAAAAGTTTGAGCCAATTTTGAATAATAGAAAGAAAAGAACCACCTAAAGATATGTGATCACAATGTTTTTTATCTCAAATATTCTCCAAGATTTAGAGTGCAAAAGTGTTAACCCCATGGTTTATACACACAACCAAGGAAAATACGATATCATAAAACATAGGTAACACTTCTCACCATCTTAGAAAATATATGATGTCATAATATCAATCACACAATTTCATATAAACATTAATATATTATTTTGCATGCCATGAATCCTCTAAATAATTAATTTATGAATACAGTTTTGTGTTTCGTGATATCTTGTTAGGGAATTCTTTAGTCCAGTTTGAACATAAAGTACATTAAAACCAAGTAAAATCATAGACAAATTACTTCAGAAAGAATACACATTTAATAGTGTTCCTAATGACAAACTAGCTAGTGATTTGGTGCAATTACTTACACTTATTGTTTAGGTAATTTCAAATCTTTTTCAAGTCATTCCTAACCATTATTAGAAAAAAAATTAGTATCTTGCTTGAACCCATTAGTTGAAATGTATTTTCAAGAGAAATTATTGATCTCAACTATCAACTTGACTTAAGGAGGACCTTATAAATAATAAAACAAGTTTCAACCCACTTTGAAATAGGAATTTGGGAGGTTCTAACATTTCAAGCAATGATAATATACAGGGCATGCATTTTGAAGAAATTTATGATCATTTCACAAGTAAGAAATTTAAGCCAAAGGGAATGACTATCCATTTGTAGAGATCTTCTTTAGACTTGAAGGTTGTCTTCCATACATCAGTTGGTTCGATGGGAACTTGGTGGTAGCCAGACTTGAGGTCAATTTTGCTGAAGAACTTTGCCCCCTTGAGTTGCTCAAGAAGATCATCAATCCTGGGAGTGGGGTAGCAGTTCCTGATTGTGATTTTGTTTAAGGAAGGAGAGGAGTTGGGTCTAATGTGCCCCTTTTGAATAAGCTCTTGCATATGACGCCTGATTTCATCATTCTCCATCAGCGAGTATTGATAGACTGGTCCATTAGGTAGAGGTGCGTCGGGGGTCAGATCAATTGGATGCTTGACTTGGCAGTGTGTCAGTACCCTTGTAGGTGAGGCAAAGATATCGTTGTATTCTTCCATGATCCTGTCCACTTTCTTCTGCTGCAAAGAGAGGCGTTGTGTAGAGGCCACAGATGTGGCGATGACATTCTACTTAATGTGAGCACAGATCACAAAGAAGACGAACTTCCCGGTCTGTGAAATGACCTTACTGCATTTCTTAGCAAAGACTAAAGAAATAACAGTAGGTGGTGTTACCTCTGGGATCTTGTACAATTGTCTACCCAAAGTAATAATAACACTGCGAGGTCTAGACTCATACACAGCATGATGCTTCCACAAATATGGTTGTCCTAAAAGAACATCACAAACTTCAAGGGGAGCAATATCACACAGTACCTCATCTTTGAAAGGCTTGATGTCATAGGGAAAATGACATTGTTGGCTTACACAAAGATCTCTTCATTTGGTGAAGCCAACCAATAGTGTAGGGTTGCGGGTGCAGTGTCATTGGCAGGTCCAATTGCCTGATGACCTTTGTTGAAATCAGGTTCTTATCACTAGCACTGTCGACAATGAAATGAATCAGAACCCCCTTGATCCACATCGACGAGTGAAAGAGGCGTTCTCCTTCCTCCGGTTCTTCTGGTTTGCTAGGCCGGACTTTGATTGTAGCAACAGTGGCATTGGGTTCAACAATGATAATCTGCTTCCCTCCTTCAGGATTTGACTCAGAATTAGAATCAACCTATGACTTGGAAGCCTTCAGCTCAACCACGAGGGAATCCTTAGAGCGACATTCTTTGGTGTTGTGCCAAGGAATTTTAGGGTACTCACACCATTTTCCTGTGTCCTTCGTCTTCTCATTTCCCTTCTTGTGTTGCGGCATGGACTGGTTGTCCTGAGGGAGACCATCTCGACTTGGTCCCTTGATGTGTGGGTTGGGGCTGCCTTTGCCCTGCTTCGGCTCTGAGGGGTTTGCAAATCCAAACTCTCGTCGTTTGTGCTTAAATTTCTGCTCGATCTTGACTACGTATCTATAAGTCGTGCTTAACGAGGCAATGTCCAGGAACTCCATTTTTGTTTGAATGTATCTATGCAAACAATCGTGACATTTAAGCACCATATGACGCTCAGAGTCTTTGATACCCAATTTGGTGCGTAGGGTATGGAAAATATTGGTGAAATCTGGTAATGCCAAAAACCTAGCCCTAGAAGGTGAAACGCCAAAATTCATGTGGGCCCTATGGGTAAGTTGGTGTAATTTGGTACCTCAACTTCCCAGGGTCGTAACATTTTTCATACGACCTTCGTTTTAGGTGTGTGATAGCACATTGGAAAGGTCTTTCAAAGAACTACACATTTTTCCTTCAAACCCTGACTCAGTCTACAGTTTGACTATGGGGAGCCAAAAAAACAACGTTTAGGGCCTAAAAAATGACCTGGAAGTACAACAAGATGTTCTGACATGAAAACATACAAAATAAGCCAGTTGGATTAGGAGAGAGGCCACTCATATCCACCTGGAGGATGTGTGGGGCTTCAGACAACCCCAGGAGTTTAGAACCCACAATTACAAAGCAGTACAAAAGAACACGTTGAAAAAAAAACGGACACGAGGAGCCAATTGGAATAGGTGGGTGGCCACCAATATCCACCTGGATCACTTCAACTCTCATACTTGCTTTTGCCATTCCTTATATTTGATAATCTTATGTGGAATTAACATGTTTACGAAAATGCCCCTATATGGACTTGTACGTGCTTTGCTCTTTTGCTTCCTGCGTATGTACGCACTCTTCTCTAATGATACCCGCGTACAAGTTTGTATGCATGTGAAAACAAGTTCTATTGCTATACGACTGTTTCCTTGAAATCCCTCCTTCGATTTCTGACTGTTGGTTTATAGATCTCGAGAGATCTCCTTGCAAATATGAGAGATCTGCTGCAATTTTTTGTGGATCTATGTTTGTTCCTTTAAACACCCACTACTGCAACATGTTGGCTTTCAGATCTAATAGATTTGTTGTCGTAAACTACTGTGTATTTGAAATTGTCCCCCTCCCATAGTGAGAACTTTGATACCATGCTAATTTTCTAATCTCGACAGCTAGGTATCTTGTTATCTAGTGATTTATTTGTTGTAAATCAAATTAGCAGCTCACAAAACAACATGCACTTGCTTGAATAATCAACTCAAATAAATAGATAGCAGAAGCAATACTACAAACCAAATCTCATACATAAGACACAAAGATATTCTACCCTTCAAATCAACTTATCATTAGAATAATATCAAAGCTTACAAGGGCTCTCAAACAAGGAAAATGACCCACTAAGAAATACATAAAACTATAGACAACACCTGCAAACCCTAGCAACTCCTCTGTGGTTGTACAATCTTGTAATTTCACTTCTTATAACTTGTACATGATTGTCCTCATTGTCACTCGTGTACATATGTGTTTTCCTACACTATAGCCCACATACATACATGTCTTCTTGAACTGTGAAGTGCATAAAACTCTGCTTAGTTGTTGTGGCTCTAATTTGTCATATTTTCTTGTGGCTACCCTTGTTCTCTCTTCTCCCCAACATGTATTGATATCTAAATGAAAGTCCTTCACCTATTCGATACCTCCTTGAGAAAAGGTCCTTCTTCTCTCTCTCTCTCTCTCTATGATATGATCATAGACGTGTCTTCCTCCTTCACCGTAGTCTTTCTTTTATAATCTTGAGTTATAATCTAACCTTAATCTCCAAAGTGATTGATGATTGAGATTAAATCTCACTTCACATGAGATCAATGGCTAATATTTAGTTCACTAATGCTAATATATTTTAGCATTTCATTAAATAAACTCAACTAATTAATAAAACCAATTTACTTTAATAATTCCTTTAATTAAATTAAATTACCAAGGTAGAATGATTTGGAAAACTTCCACTCATCTAGACACTTAGATCTGTGTAGAAGTACCTGCCTGATGCTACAAACATCAACATCGGGATCTATCATGAGCATACCAATATTGAAGAAACTACATAAAAACTCTCAAAATCAAATAGAAAATCACTATTTCACCCAGACAAACAATAAAAGTCACTTCTATTATTTCTTTTGGAAAACTAAAATACCCTTCAATCAGATTACTCTTTTGGACAACATTGAAGAAACAACATAAAAACTCTCAAAATCAAATAGAAAATCACTATTTCACCTAGAAAAACAATAAAAGTCACTTCTATTATTTCTTTTGGACAACTAAAAGACCCTTCAATCAGATTACTCTCTCCCCATAGGTTAGTATTTTATATAACATACTGAGGCCCATGGGTGTGGGTGTGATGCGTGAGTCGAGTCTCAACCTTTAGGGCTCAGTGTTCAGGTTTTAGGCTTTAGCATCCATGGTGCAAGTTGCATGATTTGAGTCAGGACGAAGACACCCAAAGACCCACTATGGGTACACCATGTGATTATCTTAGAGTTCTGACATTTTGGGCGCGATTTTGAAATTGCCTGATATATGACAGTTAAATAAGGAGAATACAAGTAAATACTCGTCAAATTTAACCATTGAGTTGGCTCTAGTGAACTTGGGTAGAGTTTAAACGTGCTTTAAATTGCCATGATTAGCAACTTGAAAGACATATTCTAACCCTCTTAATATAGTAATTACATGATAGCCATATTCAAACTTATATTTACTATCAATTGTTCTTGAAGAGTAAAAATAAATATTGGAAGAACATATTACGAAGCACATTATTAAATTTCTTAGCTTGATTTAAAATGTTAATTAAAAAAATTCCTCCTACATGGTGTTAACGAGATATGAAGGCAATAGAGTGGTGTGCTAATTGGAAGAACATGCAAAGGTTAGGTTTGGCATGATTGCATGTGGGGAGGAGATAGGGGAAGAGAAAGAGAATACTTTGAGCCATCACGACTTAGCTTCTGTTCTTATACCTTGATATTCACCATCCTAATAAAACATATAATTTAACTTGGTTCATTATGGCAAGTAGGTGACGCATTGATGATGGCTTTAGATTGGAGAATGGGAATTCAAAAGAGGAAATAGGTTTCATTAGCTCAACATAGATATGGGTATTTGAATCCAAGGCTACCTATCTATTTGTTGGTTATTATTCTAGATTATTTGGAAATTTGAGTTGGGTTTGTAGGGTAAGGGAGAAATGAAAATTGATATCTAGTGACAAAGTAGAAGAGGAGATGATTCCATGGGCTCTTAATATAAGATTTTCAAGAAGTGGAGACACTAAATATGAAGATAGTGGATTTGTACTCGCAGATGAAGACTTTCATTTATTTGACTACATAAGTAAAGGGAACCCAACACATTGAAATCCTCAACAAACTTGATCAACTAGACCAGAAAGGGAGGGCTATGTAAGGGGAGGCTGAGGAAATGCAAGGCGACAATAGAGCCATGGATGAGACCCTCAAAGAATAAGTTTAAGTTTTCCTCTGCAATGGTATCTAGAAGCATATTTTTGGGTATGTGTTATATTCTTTGCATGTATGTGTGTGTGGGCAGGTCAGATACGACAACTGCGTGTGTGTGGGCGGTTTTTTGGTATTTTTAGCGGATTTGTAAATTAATCCCGGATTAAGGGATTAGGGTTTTGGTATCTACAGAATACCTAAAAACATTGTATATATTGTATGGCGAATGGTGAAATTTGATATAATGAAAATAATAAAGGTTTTCTCGGTTGAGGGTTTCCGATATAAAATCTCTGTGTACTCTTCTGTGTATGAGCCATTGATTAATTTTTGCATTGCTTAAGAATCTATATGCATTGCTTTACTTCGCAGGTTTAAAACTTACATGTGGTATCAGAGCTCGTTTTTGGCTTCAGAGGGACGCCTTTGTTGTTGAGGGTTTGGTTCGGTCTTGATAGATCAAGTTTATCTTGGGTCTGTGATAAACCTGGGTTTAGTGGGAGCTTTTGTAGTGGAGATTCGAGTAAAGAAATAGGAATGGCAAGCTCATCTAGAATTGAGATAGAGAAGTTCAACGGTAAAAACTTTGAGCTATGGAAGCTCAAGATGGAGAACCTTCTTGTAGACAAAGAACAATGGATCGTTGTGGATCCTGGTACATAGCCTACTGGTACACCGTCTACAAGCACACATGCTACTGGTACACAACCTACAAGTACACCAGCTACTGGTATGTCGAAGGAAGATTGGGACAAGTTGGACAGAAGAGCAAGGAGTACTATACGACTCTGCCTAGCAAATTCGGTGTTGTTGAATGTCTCAGGAGAATATATAGCCAAGGAACTATGGGATAAGTTAGGGAATTTGTATCAATCAAAGTCCCTGGTAAACAAGTTGTTTCTTCGAAATAAGCTATATCATCTTAGGATGGAAGATGGAGATTCTGTGACAGAACATCTAAATGCCTTTAATACTC
>SNQJ01S0116274.1:0-11723 GCA_010110895.2 Picea sitchensis | reverse complement strand
TGAGGAAAAGAAGGTGTTGCTGGAAAAGGTTGACACTTTGAAGAATGTTGTAGATTCATTGACAAAGTCTGTGAGCACAAAAAAGTTCTCCTGGTGTAGAGTAACAATGGGCATTGTAGCCCTGGATTGTTGACTATATAATCCCCTAGACCCCTGGATGCAAAGAAAACAACAAGTGGGAGAATTTTGGGTACGTGTTATATTCTTTGCATGTGTGTGTGTGTGGGTGCGTCAGATACGACAACTGCGTGTGTGTGGGTTGTTTTTTGTTATTTTTAGCAGATTTTGCTATTTTTAGCGGATTTGTAAATTAATCCCGGATTAAGGGATTAGGGTTTTGGTATCTACGGAATACCTATAAACATTGTATATATTGTATGGCAAATGGTGAAATTCGATATAATGAAAATAAGAAAAGTTTTCTCGGTTGAGGGTTTCCGGTATAAAATCTTTGTGTACTCTGTGTATGAGCCATTGAATAATTTATGTATTGCTTAAGAATCTATATGCATTGTTTTACTTCACAGGTTTAAAACTTACACATATAACCATATGTTTTCTACGGTGGTTAAGAAAGAAGTGAAAGAGATAGAAAGTAGGGTAAGGGAGAATTGAAAACTGACATCTAGTGACAATGTAGATGAGGAGATGATTCCATGGGTTCCTAATATAAAATTTATTTTCAAGAAGTAGAGACACTAAATATTTGAAGACAATGGATTTATATTGGTAGATGAAGACTTTCATTTCTTTGACTATAGAAGTAAAGGGCACCCAACACACTAAAATACTCAACAAACTCGATGAACTTGACCAAAAATATGAGAATTTAATCAATGCTATATGAGGGTCTGTTAACCTCTAAATATTCACCCTTAAGAATCTTGAGGGTTAAGAGCCAACATGCATTATTTTGGAAGGAATTCTAAGATTCTCCCAGAGTTTATCACTTGTGTTGAGAAAGAGGTTGTTTCCCTTAAGAGGCAAGTAAATGATATGTACATGGTGGTTTGGTTCAGAGTTAGAGTTGACTTAGTTTCCATGCATATTTGAGAGAGATGTAAATATACAACATGTGTTGTTATATTTTAGGAGACACTGTTTGAGTGGGTCTCTTGACAGTTTGGAGCAGTTCTGAGCATACAATATGAGTCCTTGCATGATTCTAGGCCCGATGACACTTTTTTGGGTGACGTGCAATAACTTTCTATTTTTAGCAGGTTTTGCTCCAGGCCCCAGATTCAAATTCTGAGCATGCAATATTGATCCTTGAGACATCCAAAGTCTTTTGGATCTTTTCCAGGATGATGTGGCACAATTTACTATTTTTAGCAGGTTGAGCACCAGGGCTCACATGTCAGTTTCGACCACATATTCAGGTTCCTAGCAGAAAGACGAGATCAACGAGTATAAAGTCAATGGAATTCAAACGAATTTCTATTTTTAGAAGTGTCTATTTTTAGATAGAGACATGTGGCGGTGGCCTCCTAGTCATCCTGGATGATGTGGAAATTTTCCTCAAATTTATGAGTGAGATTCTATTTATAGAAGTTTCTATATTTAGCAGGTCCAGTCATCATCCATGCAGTGCCAAGTGGCACCCTCATAGGTCGACATGTGGTATCTCTATAGAATGATGTGGAATCCACCTAAGCAAAGGGCGCATATTCCTGATATTTGAGCATGTGATAAATAATTAATAATTGAGAAGGGGGGTCACATGAGTTTAGTCATATAATTCTCCTCACGCTTGACTCAACTAAACATCAAGTCATGTGTTGGCGGCTAATTTTGGCTTTCACCTACCTCTCACACTCCAGTTAACTTGGGCACTTTTCTCACTGACACATCCACTTCTCCTCTCTCCCTAAATGCACCCTCTCTTCTCTCATGCATGTGGACGCATTCCCTAGTTAAACTCCACTTGTCTCTCAACATGTCTCAGTCACTTGAACTTGCAGTTATATTTAGCATCTCTCATGCACCCATGTTCCTTACCTACCCCTTTTTCTCACACTTAACTCACTATTCACTCACTTTCATGCTTCCCTAGCCTATAGGGTGCATTGCTTCTCCTCTCTTAATACACATTAACTCCATGTGAATTCACACTCTCTACCTACTTCTCTCCCACATACACTTGGACTCCAAACTTAACCTCTCATGCGTCCTCTCTTCCTCCCTTGGGATATGCGCCCTCACTGGCTATATATTGAATGCTTGTCATTGGTTATTGGTCGGATCATTGTAGTAGCAACATAGTGTCCCTCTCATTCTCTTCTCTATTGTTCTCTAGTCTAGTGGCTCCTCTTTGAG
Organism: Picea sitchensis; assembly: GCA_010110895.2. Classification (NCBI taxonomy): domain Eukaryota; kingdom Viridiplantae; phylum Streptophyta; class Pinopsida; order Pinales; family Pinaceae; genus Picea; species Picea sitchensis. The sequence goes on along the minus strand of SNQJ01S0116274.1, from coordinate 9,407 downwards.
AAAAGTAGTCATTGTACCAGTTGTAGGCTTTCCAAATGTGGTGCAAACAATCCTCTTGTAAGGTTCATCAATAAAGAAGTGTGTGTTTGTCTTCAAACCTCTTTCTTGGCAGTATTATGGTAAATTTGTGATCCAATGTCATTTTCTCAACTATTCATTATGGTTAATTCTAATCTTTTTGAATAGTTTTCTTCTTCTTTCCAGTCAATTATCATTGTGCTAACCCTACAGGTGCCCTCCAAGCGTAGAAGATTGTTTTTCCTCATCATTTTGGATTGCTTTTACACATTGTCCAAGACGAACAACTTGTTTTTTTGTAGGTTTTATACGCATAAATCAGAATTAAATACAACAACAACAAAGCGCTTCATTGTTCCTAGGGACTCCCCCCAGAGGCTAGCAAGCACTAGCCCAAATAGAAAGGGGTTTGGTAAGTTACAATCGAGGCCCTACTCCTTTAATTAGCTAAGTTTTTACTGTTGTCCTAACACATATATCAACTTCGAATTGAAGGATAAAATTTTGTGCTAATAGGGTCTCAGGTAGCAAGCGAGGACCAGTAATAGGACAAGAAAATTGTGATGGCAACTCTAACTTTGAGGATTGGCCTATGCCATATAAGGTTACACTAAAAATGGTAATAAACAAAATCAAAAAAGAAAAAACTTACAATAATAAGAAAAACCTTAAAAAAGAATTATAATTATTACAAATTTGTAATAAAATAAATTAACCTAAATCTATTTTAATTTTCAATATTTTGAGTATGGGATTTATTTATTTTTTCTCTTGATAGTAATTAAATTCCAAATTAAAATAAATTTACACTTGTATGTAATATTAACTATTTTTAAAATTGTAAAATAAATTTTAAAATAACATATTTTAAAGTAAAACATTGTTTTACTATAGTGTTTATCTGTGTGTGTGTGTGTGTGTGTGTGTGTGTGTGTGTTGAAAAGATTAAAATCAAATATTATTTTTTTTGTGTTGTTTATCATTTTTCTATAATATATAAGTTTCCTCGTATCGGATGACTGAGATGAGATTAGAAGGGTAGGTTGCCCCCAAGACAATCGTCCACTTGCCCTCCACATGCCTCACTAATGACCTACCGGTCCTCCTTCCTTCCATGTACCCTCCCTCGTCTCTTGCTTATGATAGTTATTTCTCTTCTTCCTTTGGCAACATAATTTCCCTTTCCTTCGCTCGTCACCTCCCACTATGATTATTTGTCGATTTTTTTGGGAGTTGAAAGATTTTATTTCCAATAATGGAAACTTCTTGGCATACATGAACCTCTTGGATTTTCCCTCTTCCTCTCTATGCCATGGTTTACCATCGACCTACCGCTTGGCCTCATTAATGTTCTTCCCTCCGCCGTCATTCGCCACCCTGCATCGTTTCCAGTGATTTGTTCTCCTTCCACCCATTCCCGATATCGTTGTCCCTCATCACCTCTCCTTACTCTTATGCTTTCCCCTCAATTCTCCTTACTTGGCACAAGGTGGTTACAGTCGACGCAAGCACAATTGTAGGTCGGTCTTGAGGGTCTCATCGGAGTTCGAGGATGTTGCTGCAAATTACATAGTTCATACACCACTAGAGATAAAAGCATAAATTGATTTAACAGAAGAAGATGTTAGGGTTCTTCGACATTTCGTCTCTGATGGGGAGGTCAATGCAAATATCCAAGCTCTTCATGAGCTAGAGAATCCAAGTATTATCGGACCATTGATTTATACTATCAATTGAAGATGATAATGGACAAAACTCTACTCAAAAGGAACGAGGTGCACAAGGAAATTCTCCTCCAACTTAATGATGTGAAATTGCAGATAAATCTCTTGGGCCACAAGGTTAATTTGCTAGCTGAGAAATCTGTTGGGCTCGACTTCTCCAATCTAGATTATCCACAACCTCAAGTGCTAGTGGCTAACGATCACCCCCCTCTTGTTTAATTTCTTAGATAATAGCTATAATTTCTAATTTATTTCTCATTTTCAAAGGTTAGGATACTGTAGCCTTACCTCAATCTAGCTTTTAGAATACTAGGCAATGATTTCTCAGACTTTACTCTGATAGTTGCAAGTTTAAATGTTTTATGGTTTATGGTTTTAAGCTACATTAGTCCTTCAAACTTATAAAACTGGATAAATTCCTTTATTATTGTTGGTCTAGTTTCCTTAGACATGGTAGACCAACAATAAGAACCTTGTACAATTTTTTTTTAAATTAATACATATATATATAATTTTGTAAAAAATTAAAAAAGTGTAGTATAGACCACATTATATATGTTTTTCCATGTATTTTGGATTTCAAACGATATAAATTTGAAAATAAAAGATATTTCAGCATAAATTAATTCAAACCACACTCCATTTGTTCTCCCCATTAGCAAATTGTTACAAAACAATGATAACAAAAACACTCCTTAAAAATTGTAATCCTTCTTAACAAAGTGTACCAAAATAATTATGGTGAGATTACTCCTTAAAAATTTGTTTATATATATAAAGTTGAGATAAAATTATTTTATTGAAGATTGTGATAATGCATCATCTATGCATATCTTAAAATGAACAGAGGATTGCACTCAATACATTATGCTTTTAAAAGTTGAAATAAAGTTAAGATAACCATGGAATGAGGAGCAATTATAAACTAGCAAATGAGCCATAACCCCAAAGAATAATTAATCATCTAGCCGCTAAAATTTAAGTCTATGTGGTTTTGGGCCTACAAAGTTGAGAGTGGCAAGCAATACACTTGGATAACGTTGGATTGTTGATTATCTCATTAAAGGAAAAAACAGTTAGTGTGTTACAGGCTTGTTAAATTATTTTTCATTCATTGTGATAGCCAATCACTTAACAACTAGAAGATTTAAATGATTTGCATTGATTGCTTGATTGCAGTAAAAGGTGTTTATGGCTTGATTTCATCAAAAGATTCTTTTACACTGTAGTTGGACAAGACGTTAGATAATGTTGATGTCACCATATGTCAAGCTTCAAGACAAAGTTATAACACTTATAAGAAATAAAGGTAAAATGATATATGTTGATTACATATAAATACTATTTGTTGATTACACATAGACATTAGAAAAACACAAAAGTCAATTTTAATGGCAAAGTAAATAAATATTATATAACACTATTTTAATTTTGATTCAGGACGTGAAGTGTTTGTTATCCCCATTTTGTGGGATAACTAAGGAGATGATGTCTCTAGGACCTCAGGTTGCAGACATGGAGTACCAAGAGACAACCTGACCAACAGTGTCCACTTGCACAAACGGAGACCCACCTCACCACCATAGCTCCAGGTTGATCATGATGATATCCACCACATCAACTGACCTCAGCAAGACATTGGGTCTTGCTCCATGAGGTACAAGTCAGGTATTATGGTGAGTTTCATTTCAGTATTTGAGGTATTTGAGTTTGTTGCATCTATTACTGCTTTTGATTGTGTGACATTTTCTTGGACATTATGCTCTTTGCCCTGTTTCACTTTGGTGGTTGACATTGTGCCCTAGTAAGTGGGTCACCCTTACGGATATGTATGCTATTGGGAGGTCCTTTTGATGAGTCATCGTGTCATTCTCGACCATACTTGTCACTTTCCACACTTCATCCCCTCATCTCCTCATCATTTTGGTTTTTCACCCACAACACATGTCACACTCTTCCCAAGTTGCACATGTTAAATATTTTTTATTTAAATTTATTTAAGAATTTTCCCTCACACCCACAATTAGTTCCTAGTTTTTCCTCATAGTTGTCCTTTAGCTCCCCAAATTCTCTTTTATTATGTCCTCTAACTAATTTACAGTTGGAGTTTGATTAGGAATCTACTTCTAGTTAAGCTTAGAGTCTAGATTGACTTAGTATTCTAACTCCATGTTGATTACACCTTTTAATTTAAAATTTTCCTTTTTTATTTATTTCATGCACACATTGTGCACATGCCTAAATTCTTATTCTTTTTCTCCCCTTTACTAGTATTTAATTAGTCTAAAATTCCCTTAACCCATTTTAATTTTATTTAGTCAAAATATCTAGAATTAGACTTTAGGCTATGTTATCTATCTTATAACTTAATAATAATTTATGTTCTCTCTTCTAACAAAGTCTAATTGTTCATTTATTTTCTAAGGTCTTCTAGATTTTTATTGACTCAAAATTTATTCATGCGAAATGTCTTTCAAGACACACCTCTGTGCTCCAAGGGTACCACTCGCCATTGACTAGTTTGGAAGTTGTTCGACGCTTGGATTCAATCCTCCACTTGTCGACCTTATGTGAGACTAAGGGCTTGCTGAGGAAATCCTCGTGTGCGATTGTCTTAGTTTTCCCTCACGACATCGTGAACGTCTCGGAACAAGGTAGTCATTAACCTTCAGTTTAGGTCACAGAGGGAATGCTAGTAGGTTGTGACTAGGATGCTGCCACACCTATCCCTCATCCATTTGATATATGTGTATGACCCCTTTACTCCATATGTGGGCCGGATTAACAAACGTCACCATGACTGCATCCACAGGCAAAGATAATATCAATAAATAATATATAAATCCATAACTGAAATTATCATATAACACATGTGTAATAAATCAAGTACTCATAAGCAAGTAAATAATCCACTCCCTGACTCAATTCGAAGTCCAAGTAAGTTGGTCAATGTTTTCAACATCATCATGATGCCACGCTTCATGCACACTCAAAAAACCTCATCATAATACATGTCAATGTTATATATCAATATAACTAGCATATCAATTTCAATACTCAATCATAACTTAAGCATATAAATCAAATTGATAATCATAATGTACCATGTTTTAAACCGGATCACTTGCTCGTAAGTGTCCTCAAAGAATAAATCAATGTATAAATGTGATCAGTGGAACTAGATGTTACATACACCCCCTCTTGTTTTAAACTTCGTCTCGAAGTTTGTACAATCTAAGAATAAAAACAATAACATACCTGATACTAATCTATATATCCAGCTATCAAAATAAATAAGAAAATTGTTGACGCATCTCATATGTGTCCTCCCATGTAGCAAAATGTGGACTATAACTATCCAATTGGACCTTGACCCGATCAATTAGTCAACACCATAATTGTTGAGTGAGATGATCCAGTATGCGGATTGGCTCCGCTATCAGAGCCCCCTCGTCTGAGACCTGCAATGAACTCAAGAAAATAACATGTGACGAATCTGAAATATAATGACGTAAATCTGAAACATGAAACACATCATGCATACGCCTTAAAGAATCAGGTAAGGCTAGTCGATAAGCCATGGGTCCTTTCTTTTCTACAACTTCGAAGGGTCCCACAAACCTTGGAGAGAGTTTAACACCCTTTCCAAACTTAATCGAACTCTTTTGCGGTTTCACCAGAAAAAAAACTTTATCATCAACCTCATAACTGCAGTCTATATGATATGTATCTGCATAACTCTTTTGTCGGTCTTGCGCTTCTTTAATCCTTTTACTTATGGATTACATATGATATTACATTTCTTGAATCACTTTTGGTCCCACCAGGACTATATTTTCTAGTCGATCCCAACTCAAAGATGTCCTACAAGGTCGTCCGTATAGAAACTCAAAAGGTGCCATCTTTATCGTACTCTGATAATGTTTTTTATACACAAATTCTACCAATGGTAAAAATTCTTCCCATCGTTTATGTTGATGCATCACATACATTCGAAGCATATCCTTTAGAATTTGATTCGTTCTTTCAGTTTGTCCATCTGTTTCGGGGTGATATGTTGTACTAAAATTCAATTGCGTTCCCAAAGCCTCTTGGAAACTAGTCCAAAAATGTCTAGTAAATACCGATCCTATATCAGAGATTATCTTCCTTGGCACACCATGCAGTTTTACAATCTTGTTAACAAAAATTTTAGGTATGTTCGGTGCTTGATATGTCATAGGAACTAAAATAAAATGCACACTCTTCGTCTAAGTGTCGACAACTACAAAAATAGAATTGTCTCCTTACTGTCAATGGAAATCCAACAATAAAATCCATTGATATAACTTCCCATTTTGTTTTAGGAATCACATGTGGAAGTAATAAACCCGTTGGATGTCTATGTTTAGCCTTCACTTGTTGACATTCAAGACATCTCGCCACATAGTTAATTATATATGCCTTCATTCCTTTCCAAAAGAACAATGGTTTAACATCTTCCTTTGTCTTTGTGGCTCTAAGATGAACCATATACACCGTTCGATGAGCTTCGTTCGAAATTAACTTTCTCAATTAGTCATTTGGAGGTACATAAATTCGACCATTATACCTTAATAGCCCGTCACTGTCCAAAGGATATCCCTCGTACTTGGGTATCATCATAATATCTTGTCCGATATTGTCTTTTACTTCCTTGTACTAGTCGTCATCACTCTGCAATGCTAAAATCTTTTTTAGCAGATTCGTCTTTAGTGGTATTACTGAGAAATTGTGAGGTCTCCGCTCAACACATCTGCTACTCTGTTAATTGTTCCCTTAATGTACGTGATCTCAAAATCGTATTCACTTAAAAGTTATGACCAACGTCTTTGTAACGCTTTTAAGTCACTATGAGTAAAAATGTGTTGTAATCCATTGTGATCAATTTTTAGTTCGAAAGTTAGTACGATAAGGTAGTGTCTCGAAACTCGTAAGGAATAAACAATAGCTAACAACTCCAAATCATTTGTTGCGTAATTCTCTGCATGCCTTCTTAGTTTCTTTGAAATATATGTGATAACTCAACCTTCATTGGATGCGTCTGTGCATACCAAGAATTCTTTATCCATTTCTGGAACTTTCAGTATTAGTGTCCTTGTTAATAGTTCTTTAAGTTTTTGAAATGTTTTCGCACATTTATCTGACCATACAAATTTCTTGTTCTTCTTTTGCAATTCCGTAATTGGATTTTCTATCTTCGAAAATCCTTCTACAAAGCATCGATAGTAACCTGTTAATCCCATAAAACTACGTACCTCTTGTACGTTTGTCAATGCTGACCATTCCATAATAGCCTCAACTTTCGTTGGATCCACAACGATACCTTCTTCATAGATAATGTGTCCCAAATAATGAATCTTTGTCTGATAAAACAAGCATTTTGACAACTTTCCGTACAACTTGTTTTCTCTTAAACATTGCAACACTAATCTCAGGTGTTCGTCGTGCTTCTCTCTCATCCAAGAGTAAATCAATATATCGTCAATAAATACTTGTACAAACTTATCCAAGTATTCGCAGAATACCCCATTCATTAAACTCATGAATACACCATGGGCATTTGTCAATCCAAAAGGTAATACAGTAAATTCATAATGTTTGAATCTTGTTTTAAATGTTGTTTTAGGAATGTCTTCCTCCTTGATTCACAACTGGTGATACCCTGATCTCAAATCAATCTTTGAAAACACAGTTTCTCCCTTCATTTGATCAAATAAATCGTCAATTCTCGGTAACGAGTATTCGTTCTTGATCATGGTTTTGTTTAACTAACCTTCAATTTCTCAATGTTCAGATGCACTGCATATCTGAGCAACTCCATAAACCTAGTCTCATAATTTGACGCTCAATGAATTCATCAGATAGGTACCTCTCTCAGAATCGTTCCTCGAACAATTCCCATGACACCTCTTCAAAGACCATGTTGAGTTGTGGTAAGAGTGTCTTCCACCAAAGAAGCACACTCCCTTTCAGTTGAAATATTGCCATGCGAACCTTCATGTTGGAGGTACGATTACGTAATGCAAAGCACATTGTCATATTCTCCAACCATCATGTTGGAGGTACGATTACGTAATGCAAAGCACATTGTCATATTCTCCAACCAAGCTTCAATGGCTAAATCGTTCGTAGAACCCATGAACTCGAGAAATTTTACCTTCTCAAGTTCTCTATGAACACTACCACTCATTGTAGGAAGGCGCTACGAACCCTCATTGGGTACTGACTCCCTTCCCTCATCGCGATCAAGGCCACTTATTAATTCCTCAGACATCCTTTGAAAAGACTTTATCGTTCACATGACGTCGCCCACTGCAACTTGATCTTGCTCAATAATTTGTCATTCTCCCTGTGGAGTAGATCCCTCTTCCACTCACAGCCCAACGTCTACTCATTCTTCGTCCTCTAACCATGATACTTGCCATGAAACAATTTAAAATTATATTAGTATTTATCTTCAATTAAACATAAGAATTGGAAATCGTAACGGGTCCGGTGTCGCAGAGTGGAACCTCGCTTTGATACCATATGTAACGATCCTCTTAATCTAACTAATAATGAGGGAGTAATTTACAAGCAAACAACTATTAATTTTTATTTTTAATTTTAGTTTTCAAGATTTTCACAACATTTTCAAACTTTGTAAATTAAGAGTTAAGTAACATGTCTCATAAGCAAATTAATTATTTCATTTCATCAAGAAATTATCAAAGGTTTAAATACAAAATTTAAATATTTTATCTAATAACATAAAAGTATTCAATAAAAATTTCACCACTTATACCTTAAATAAGAATGAAAAAATTACACCTCAACTTACCTACTAAGACCAATGTATAGGTCAAGATTTAATTTCTAGAAATCATTAATTTTAAATCATTAATCCAATTCCCTTACTATTGAAATAAAATAAAATACATTATTAATTCCATTAGTTAACTTTTTATTTCAAAAACTATAATAATTTATAGCATTAATCCACTTCCTTTATTCTCTAATTCATTAATTAAAATTTTGAAGGGTCATTAACATAAGAATCTCACCACCGTTCATTAATTTACTAATATATAAATTATCATATAAGGCCCTAAAGTAAACCTTCAACCATATCACTATTAATTCCATATGACTTCACCGTTCATTAATTTACTAATATATAAATTATCATATAAAGCCCTAAAGTAAACCTTCAACCATATCACTATTAATTCCATATGACTTGGATCATTTATCCATTTCTTTGACTACTAATCATTACTATAAAAATAATTAAATAATCAATAACATAAATTCTAAATTTTAATTCGATAATATATAATGTTTTCTATATAACCTTAAGTAATAAGAAGGATGATCAACCCTATTGCACTTCCTTACATGTTTTATAATTTATACGTTGTTAGCGTCAGAAGTCACTCTTGGATTGCTTGCAGGAGCAGAGCCCAACACCCATCAGTTTAATGTCACGATTTATTTATAAAGGAGTAATCAAATGGAAGTGAACTCAGAACAGTATCGTCTCAACTCCAAAACTAGGCTAGGCATGCATGGGCAAGTGAGGTCTTAGATAACTTCAGACAGTGAGTTGTAGTAAGGGTGAGTAGGGGGAAGACTTGTATCAGAGAGATGCAAAGGTCTGTCATA
>SNQJ01S0116273.1:9327-25326 GCA_010110895.2 Picea sitchensis | reverse complement strand
TGAAAATATCTTTGCATCCTTCAATTGATCAAAGAGGTCATCAATCCTTGGCAGAGGATACTTGTTCTTAACAGTCACTTTATTCAACTGTCTAAAGTCAATGCACAACCTTAGTGTTCCATATTTCTTTCTCACAAACAAGACTGGGGAACCCCAAGGTGACATGCTTGGGCATATATACCCCTTCTTCAGAAGTTCTTCAAGCTGCATTTGCAACTCCTTCAATTCTAGTGTACTCATTCTGTAAGGAGTTTCTGATATTGGCGCTACTCCAAGCATTAAATTTATAGAGAAATAATGTCTCTCCTTGGGGGTAGTCTGGGTACCTCCTTGAACACATCTTCAAAATCTTCCAGGACTGCATAATCCTCCAAATTTGGCACCTTATCTCTAGGTGTCTCTGCCAAATGAGCTGCAATTATTTGACACCCTTTTCTGTAACATTTCTTCAGCTGCAATGCTGAAATTTCTCTAATGGTTACTACCCTGGGAATTCCCTTTACTTTCCTTAGTTTCCCTTCCTCATCCAGGCAAGTAAATGATTTTTTGTGACAGTCTAAGAGAGTGTGATGTCGGTCCAACCAATCCATCCCAATTAGACAGTCATAGGAACCTAAAGGCAAGATGTTTAAATCTTCCTTGGTGTTTAGTCCATTCAAGTCTATGAGGCATGACTTAACCATCTCATTAACTTTTCTTTTGGCTCCATTAGCCAGTTGCACCAACCAGGATTTCCCATGCTTGTTTCTTTGCAATTGCAAACTTTCCACCATCTTAGGGTCTATATAACTATGATTAGATCTTGAATCAATTAAAATAGCAATGGTTTGGTTGTTGATCATACCTTCCACTTCAATCATGTGGGACTAATACTCTTCTTTCTTGTTGTCCAGGGCTACATAAATTCTTGGCACATATTTTCCCATGTCTTCCATTGTTTCAGTTTGCTGTACATTGTGAACAACCCTTCCTTTTTCACCTTTGTGAGGACAATCTTTGAACCTATGGTCTCCTATACAACCCCAACATTGCATAGGTGGTTGCCTTAGTGCTTGACTCCCTGTGTTAATTGTTCTGGGTTCTTTAGGCATTCGTTGTCCTTGTGGATTATTTCTGAAGAATGGTGGCTTATCTCCCTTCTTCCTCTAATCCATATTGAATTTCTTATTGTCTTCCCAATCCTTTTGGAAATCTAGCCTTGCTTTTTGCTGATCATATAGGAATTTATCTCACCTTATGGTCTCTTGTAATGTATTGGGATCATCATACTATATTTTGTCACTGATGAACAGTGGAAATCCACTCAAATACTTTTGAATTTTGACTGTCTCATCCTTAATGAAAGAGACATACTTCAACAGTTCCATAAACCTTCTCTCATATTCATCTATGGTCATACTTCCAAGCTTGAGTTCAAAGAACTCTTTCATTTTCTTGTCATAGTATCTCTTAGTCAAGTACTTCTTCTCCAAATACTTCTTGAATTCCCTCCAAGTAACACTTTTCTATTCAATTTGTTGCACCTGCACAAGTTGATCCCACCACATGGAGGCTTTTCCTTTAAGTTGATAGATAGACATTCTACCTTTTGCATGAGAAGAATAATTATGCAATTGAAAATAATTTCTCATGCCCAACAACCATGTTTCTACATCTTCATCCTTCTTGTGCTCACCATCAAATGTAGGAGGGTTGATTTTGTTCATTTCTCCTCGCAACTCATCCACCCCAGACCTCTTATACCTTCTGACAGAGGATAGACTTGATTCGTTGCTTTCTTTCTTATTGGAACGCCTTGGGGAATGATGGTGATGTCTACTAACACTTTTTTCTTTTCTTTTCTCATCCAAAGGCTTGCGACTTCTATATTTGCTTGAGCCACTCTCCTTAACCAATTTCTTTTCTATTTTGTTCAAGCCCTCCAATAAATTCATGTTGAAGTCATCATGTTGCTCTTTGGCTCTCATAAGCCTTTCATTATCATCTTTATGGATTTGGACATCCTTCTACAAATTCTTAATGGTCTCAACCATATTCATGTTTTTATTCCTTTCTTCTCCATGTCTGTTGGAGTTCATTCCTTCAATGCCCAAATGGACATCCACCCCTCTGATCTCATCTTGTTGACTGTAATTCCCCTGTGATTCTTCCATTCCTATGGACTCCACACTAGTCTGACCTGATCTAGTTGTTGTTAATTCTGTAAAATGTGCAGCCGCTGAAACTTATCATGCTAACAATTCAACAATTCATGAGAATATGCACCATTTTGGTTCAATAGATACATCAAAATTATCTCTCCCAATTTCCTAGTGTTATCACCATGACAATTCTAGATAAGACCCAAGTCTTGAAAACACAGACGCACAGTGCCTTCAGAGATACATCTGTGCAAGAAGGTGGTTTTCTGAAACCACTTTCTCCAAGACGCGGTATCACGTGTCTCAACATGTCAAATCCACCATTCGTGGAGTGGGTGACGGCTAGTCAAATCACCCTGCTTCACTCGTTCGGTACTTCAAAGCCATGTGACGTCAGCTGAACGCTGCCATGTAATGAAATCAAAAGCTAATCATTCAAAATGGATTAGCTGAGCATGGCAACCTAATTCTCTTGTACGTAATCTGTCTGTGCTTCATAATTGGAATTCTATAACTACCAATCCTCAAGTATGAAGGTATTTGCGTATCCATAACCAAAGTAATCTCCAAACTGCTTGACTTTCTTCTCTCTGTAAAATCATTTCGGTATCCACAACCTGAGATACACGGACAAGGCTAAATTGAGTGAGACTGGTTATTTGGGCAACATGCTAGACTTTCCTATGAATAAGGAGGAAAGGGTCCTTGCGCACATTCTAGCGACTAAATTCCACACAGATTCGGCCATAGAATCGTGGTTGGAAGTCAGGTTGAATCCCACTATGAAGGATTTAGTCATCAATAGGCCAGTCGCTAAGAAGAAAAGGAGCAAGCGGAAAAAGAAGGAGGAATCCATGGCTGAAGCGGTCGAAAGTGTTGGAGAGAATCAACTGGTCTGGTTAGATTCTTTAAAGGAGGAGATCGCTAAGCTGAAGTGAGTCTTCAACTAAGATTAAGAATTTTTTAGTGAATTGTTGAACAGCTCGTAGCGGAGGTAAGGAGCACCAGAGATGATAGGCCTGTTCTTAAATGACCCTTTTTACAACAGGATAACTGTTGTCATCCCCCTTTTGTAATTTTGTGATTAATATGATTATATAAATACAGAAACAGATTTTAGATTGTTTATTGCAAAATTCTATATGGTGGTGTTATGAATCTTGTTTCATTTTATAGTATACTTTTCTTGTAAGCTTATATTTCACTTTCATCTGTCTGAATCGGAGGAATAAAAAACTCAGAATTCTTTTTAATTAATGCTTCGATGCGGTTGTGTGTTTCTATTTCTTCTAATATTATGCAATTTAAACTCAGACTCATCGCCTTCCAAGTGACTTCGCGTGCACTAAACTTCGACCTGTACATTTATACTTCTTGTGCATAGCAACATCTCAAGGTAAAATTATTTTCTGCACACCTATATCCACTATGCATTTCTTCTTCGTTGCACCGACAACTTGTGTGCACTACTTTTGCGTTGTGTGCCAATATCCATTGCGCACAGTTTTGGTATCGCGCATCGATACTCCACATGCATTTCACCCTATGCATTGCACCAAGTCAAAGTTCAATATGTTCCATCGCGCACAATTATCTGCATGCACCATTGAATACACTGTCACGAGACAACTTATACTCATACTATGTGCGTACCAACAAAACTCCTCTGTGTTAAGAAATACTTGTGCACCCCATGTGAACATTACTATGTGTGTGCTCACCGCGCAGGGCTAAATTAAGCATGTGCATCCGCACATAATAATCTTCCGCGCGGTGCCACAATTTACCGCGCACACTTGCATGCCAACGTTTTCCACGCGGTGCCAAAATTTACCGCGCGCGCTAGCACGCCAACATTTTCCATGGACGCTCTGTGACTTGAATTTTGGTCACATCGAAGTTACTCTTCTGTGAATATTCGCTTCAACTGAACCCCTCTGGCCCATCCAGGCTCAGTGTTGAAACTGAAGCTCTGATACCAATTTGTAACGATCCCCCGGCCACGCGCAGGCCGGGGAATGCCATTCCAGAGCAATCTCTCATGCTCTAACACTAGTTGGTAACATCCCCAGCCTTATACAGGTCAAGCCATGCTACTCTAGGGAACGCTTTCGTTCTCTTACTGCGGAACATATGGTAACATACCCAGTAATTGACTGAGTTATGCCACATAAATTTTCTCTTCAAACTGCATGCAACTTAAACATATACATACAACACTCTTGCCGAAGCTTTACATATAAACATAAACAAACAATTACATTCTATAATATACGACTTTATACTGAAATAACAGTAACCATAGATATGCAACATATACAGAAAAATACCCATAAACATACAGGGAATTATAATCACATATATGATAAATCGTAACATAAACACGTAAATAATAATGCAACATATCATTTTATCACATGATTGGTACTTATCTTGGAAATATTGTCACCAACTACGTACAGACCATCCATGAACCTCCCAGCCTTAGACTACATTGTTCATCACTCTCAACAGTGAGTCACCCCCGAGCTAGGACTGAACTCCACCCAAGTAAAGGGTTCCTAACCAGGCTAAGGCACATGGAAAACAGGAAAGACTCTGTCTCAGGTGCTCACTCAACTAACATCCTACAGCCTCCCATTCCCCACATGCCTGTCCCACCCAAGGAAGTGTGCCCCTTCTCTGCTTAATAGTCCCTTAGCTACCCCACTTCCCTTCCAGGGATTCAGCAACATGCCGGACTGAAAGTCTCATATCACTGTAGCTGCAAATTAGCACCTTTCGGAATCAATCCCCAACAATTCTCTCACTCGGAGAATTGCTCACGGGCCTGACAACCCGCTTCTTCAATCCCGCTCCAAGATAACCAGGTACACCAACTGGAAAAGGCTATGGGAACATGCTCTAATATGGTGAAATGGATGTCTCAAGGATAACGGACTGCGTGAGTGAAAATGGTCATGGAATCATTGACTGGGTAACTGAGCGATGGAAGGAATCACCATGAAACTCATCATGAAAATGATGGTGAGAATGATGGTCCAGCTGTTGGTAAGAATCCCCGTGAAAAGTGACCAAAAGAGCTAAGTCCCCACGATATGAATGCATGTCCTCAACTTGACACTTGTCATATCAGAAGTTACTTTGGTCCACTTGTCCCCAACTTTAGAACTTAGGATAAAATAATTATCCATACTTTTTGCTTTAGGAAATATTAATATAATATCCCTTTTTTGGCTTAAGCTCTCTAGCTTAGCCCTTTCCCTTGACTTTTGGCCCTCCCTTTCCCTAACTGGTGAAGTTCAGTCCCCCTTCTCTTTCATTGTGGTCGGTCTGCGTGCAGTGATGTATTTTATATTAATCATGAGCCATGTACAAAATAGGCGCACTGGCCTTTAACATCTAGGTGCTCCGGCCTAATACCAAAACATAAGCATCCCAGCTTATAATAACTGGCTCACCAGCCTATAACACATATCATATACACGAGGCTCATTGTCCTCCATACTTCGCGCACTTTAGTTACTGCGTGAGGTATCCAGGAATGTGCATGCTACATCATTTTACTGTGTAGTTCATGCACACACTATGCCATGGGAAGTGCATTACAAAATGATGTCAAAATAGCTCACCAGCTTATGTATACTTATATTACATTTACAATTGGGTTCGGTCGAGGGATATTACAACTTATTTTCCTATAGTTGTAGTAGCCTACTGAAGGACTGTCATTGCATTTTCAAACCCTAGTTTTCAACTTTTAAAAGTCCCAGGACCACTTTCTAGGAAATTATGGATAATTTCGGGCAATTTCGGGCTTGTTTTCACACATTACAAGACCCTAACAACCTGTTGTTCATCACTTAAAACTTCATTAAATTACATGGTTTTATCTTTCCAAAGACATTTTGACTCTTAGCTTTTAGTATTTTTGCATAAGTCGTTCACTAGGTAATTGTTTTGGACCTTGATTTTCCCTAGGAATAAGTTTCAAACATTTCCCCAAGGTCATAAGTGAGCGAACAACTTGTTGTTCACTTTTAATAATTTGTTGGTCCAAAAATCAGCAAGCTCATTTTCACCTTCTTGTCCATAAAAAAATCACCCCCAATCATTTTCAACTTCCCAGGGAGCCCACGGAGGGAAATGCCCAGGTTGGGTAGTCCTAAGAGGGATTTTACACAAATCCCTCACCTCTACTTCTTCCTCTTTTCACTACATTATACACATGACCATATGAGGTGTGGGTAGTTTATGCCTTGTGCCGAGCTACAAAGAGGCTATAACTGGATTCACTGTCAGATAGGTGGGATCTGTATCAATGAATGGATTTTTATTTTAACACGTCCCTTTTTTGGTAACTCCACCGGGGAACTTGCAAACCTCTTTTATTTTTCTTGTATCCCACACGTTTATTGAGTATTGGACCCAAATTCTTTGGTGTCTTTTCCCCCGATCCACTTTTCCCCATCTTTTGACAAAAACACAAGAAAAGATCATCAAGCTATTCATTGAATTTATTTGGCATGTGTTATAGTTCAGTTCCTCTTTTAATTTCCATTAGATTAGGGAGCCATACATGCCATCAATATTTATTTCTCACTCCTTGTTATTTTCTTATATCGTTCCAGTTCATTTTCGAAACATCTTCCTTTGGTACAAGTACTTCTCAATCCATAGAGTTGATAACTTAGTCATATGACATAAGTCATGAAGTGTTCACTTCATTCCTCATTTATATTACACCACATGTTTTCCATGTCAATACTCTTCACCCTTGAATTTAGGGGAATATTTACATGATTTACCCAAGATTGACCATGTGGTGATGCCCTGATTCAATGGTGATAGACATGTTGAATCCTAGGATCATATCCAATGCTTCTTTAATGTTTGTCCTAACATACCCATACTTCATGAGGATGTAGCTATTAGGATTTTTTTGTGAACATTAGAGGGAGAATATGCTCAGATGGTTTCATACCATTCAATCATTCTCCAAACGAATTGGGAATATCTGGAAACACTCTTCAAGGAACAATATGGACATAGTAAGGACATAATTTCATCACACGTCACATTTGATGAGCATAGAATTGATGTTTAGAGAATATGGGGATGCAATTGTGTTTAACCAACTTATTAAGAATATGAATGAACAATGGTCAACCATAGGCATAAATGATTACCATGATAATGATGATGGTAGGTTGTCTTATGATGAGATAGGAAAGTTGCATTCACAAGTAGATCATGATATGGAGAAATTCCATCATTATCATAGGTATTTGGATTTGATAGCTGCAAATTTTTCCTCCAGTACCTATGAATATGAGTCAACATGCACATCTAAATCTTCACCTCCATAATCTAGTTGTTGGTCTTTTTGTCATGAAAGACAACCCATTACATTGTAGGTGGTATATGATACATATAGAGTTATCAATCCCGTGTGATGCCTCTCTCATTCCTAAAGATGAAAGTTGGAATGTTACTCAATACACAAAATAAACAATCTCTTTGGAATCTATCCTTACTCAAGAAAATAAATCCATTTATACATATATTGTTGCCAATGTGAATGAGGACTCAACTAAAATTAAAATATGTCCTCCCAATAAAACATACATTCCCATAGAGTTGGATTATGAGGAGAATGAATCTCTTCTTGCATCACCACCTCTTCCTTCCACCATTGATAATATCATAGGTATGGTTTCCTTGTATAAAAATCTTTTGATTTCTTATGCCCCTTTGTACGAATTTGCCAAAAGTGGTGAGGGCACATCAGAAGCATCAAAAGTTATTTTTGATGGAGAGAAATAACTTTTCCTTATTCCTTCATGTCACATATTCGATGATGTTGACATAGAGTCTAATATTGTGTCGTTTAACTTCTCCACCAATGATGAGTCTCTCATACCATCTAGGGGAGATAATTTCCAGGATACAAGTGATATCATTACTACTAATGTTGAGAATGTAACTATTCAGTACATAAATACAAGGAATTTCATTAGTGATATCTCATTTAGTGGAAAATTAGAAAAGGAAAAAGAGGAAAATGTCCAAACCAATCCATGTGGTCACATTGATTTTCCCATCCCGCAATATCAACAGGTCAATGTGTCCATATATTGTAATGGGGTTTGTAATGAAGGGTCACCTCAATTTTTAGATGTTCATCAACATGAAACTTGTGATAATATCACTCTATTCGATGAATATACTTACGATTTCATTCCTTTCCCTTGACATTTCTACTGGGATGCACATTCATCTTATCATTCAAGAAACATCCTATCTATACTATCATGTCATGAAGATTTAGTCTCAAATAATTCTAGTCCTAATTTGTTCAAAGAAGCCTCATCCCCCTCGATAATTCAATGTAGGGAAAATATCACAAATAGCATTTTTGATAATATTTTTGGTCCCAATGTTGCTTCCATTGAAGAAACTTTTAGAAATATTGGAGACATTGATATCCCTCTTACTAATAAAATTGATCATACGACACAAGGTTGTATATGGATTTCAGATGCCAATTATGACACATTAGATGATGATGATCAAGAGGATGACCATCTCTTTCTTGATAATAACACTATTCATGTCAATGATATGAACAATTACATTGATTTAGATGAACGTGTATTTCCCTTTTCTTTCCTACCTAGTGTTTCAATTGTTGTTTCCTAAGGGATTGGTTTCCTTTTGGATCATTCAGCCAAAGGTGGGTCAGGATTTTAGATTCTCATTGTAGAAAAAGTTGAACAAGAAAATTTGTACCTGGAAGAAGAAACAAAAGGCATTAGTGTGTTCACAAAACCTCTTTCTTGGGATTTGGAAAATTCCTACTAAACATTAAGGGACAAGTCCCAAATGATAGATGCCTTTTTGTATGACCTTGTGGTTAAACTCAATGACATATTATTTCACAAATTTTTGACATGCTTTTTTGTACTATGTCAATCCCTAGTATCTCAACAACAATCCCAACTTGCTTACACATATTGGGATCATCCAATTGATAAGTGGCTTGGACTTTCAACCTTAAACTGCACAAAAGTACCTTCAATAAAATTGTTTGTTATAAGTCCATGCCCTAAACTCCTCTACTTTTACAACCATAAATTCATTCAACATAGAGAAAAAATGAGGGACAAATTTTTTCATGTCGATCCACTATCATCAAATCACTTTCCAAACATGATCACATGTAAAAATGATAAATCCAAAGTTTTTTACCCTGGTGGAGTGTGTTTTCACTTCTCAAGTTGTTTTCTTTACTAGATTAAAATGATTCCTTCTAATTTTGGCTTTGTTTCAATTGTTGATATTTTGGCTTGTTTTATTTTAGTTTTAAGTATAGGAACTTATGATTTTCCCCTCGATTTTAGCCCTTTTTTACATTTTAATTCCATAGTCTACCCACTTCTCCTTGATTTTGGTTTGTTTGATTTTAGTGAGAAAATTAGCTTCCTTGTCATCATATGGTTTTTAGGAAAGGGTGTCATTTTAGGAGTCCTTTTAGCATGATTTTTCCAAAAGAAAATCGTGTCTTGGTATCACCTAAAATATGATTAAACTCGACTATTATTAAGTTAAAGTTCGCAGGGAAAGTATAATGGAGTTAGCATAGAGTTTCCTGGTGAAATCGAAACCTTATGGAATTATGGCTAACATAGAAATGTGATTGCAACTGCTCTTTTCCCAAAAAACTTGTGATATGGCATTTTCCAATCAACTTTATTTTTCCTATGAAGTACAATCACTTGAGAGTTTTGAGATACTTCAACATCTTCTACAAATAAAATTCATATTTATTTACTCCTTTGATGGATTGGTTTTCTTTCTATTTCTTTCTCATGTTGGTCACCGATTGCAAAAGATCCTCGCTTTCTTATTTGTGTGTCGATAATTGAAGGCATGCCTGAAACTTTTTGTTGAGCCAAGGTTCACCTTAAGCCTTGATTCTCATAGTTAAGCCATAATTTGGGTGAGCGACCCACGTCACTTGGGCAACATTGCTCAAAACAACCTGGGTCATTATTCCATTTCCTCTATCATTTGTGAATCTTAGTATAACTTATTTTGTATATTTCTATTGCACCACTTTCATTCTTTGGTTTATCCCTAACGTGAAAAATGGTCATTATACTATAGTTGAATTCACCCCCCTCCCCCACCTCACCCACCTCAGTTATCTCAAAAGGTATAGAGTTTTTAAAGAGTATTCCCACCTGTCACATGGGTGATCCCATTGTTCTACATGCCTTGGAAGGAATTTCCCCTTTCGGTGCCAAGAATGTTGACCCAAAAATCTGCTTTGGGCTCAACATGATGTTATCATTTTCATATCTTCTCAAGCTAGCATGAGGGTTGCTCTTGGTAGTGTTGAAATATTGTAACTGCGAAGAATATTCTAATTATATTTGATTTATTTTTATATAGATCAAATCCCCTTTTGTGGATTGATCATGTTGGGTCCTGTATAAGACCAAATCCCCTTTTGTGGACTGGTCAAACCATAGTTATATGGTGTTGTTTGTAAATTCGTCCTCTAGGGATTAATAAAGTGGTTTTAACCACTAGTTGAAGAAGTCGGCCATGTTGGTGAAACGACATAACATAGCACCTATCAACTAGTATAAATAAGAGAGGATGATGCCTCATTCTCACACTCACTTAAGTCACTCATCTAGTGCCCAAGTTTTGAAGGAAGTTGCAGTTGCAAGAAGGATAAGAGAGAGGCGCATGCTTGGTATTGGATATTCTTGGTGGTTTGGTCTTTAGTCTTGGAATTTTATTGGCAATCTATATTAAGGAATTTTTTGTTGGGTTTTCTTCCCCATGAGGATTTCACAGGATAAAATGTTGTGTACCTTGTGATTATGTTTCTCTCAGTGATCCTGCTTATGTTATTATTGTCTAGTAAATTGAAAAGAACTTAATAGAATCTCTAAATTTAACATGGTTTCAAAGCTAAACTGAGTAGAGCACCTTTCACTGGGTAACCAAAAACGTCATTGTTGTCGTACAAGAAAATTAGGGCTTTTTATTGGAAATGAATTGTTTCCTAAAACAACCATCTAGAAAAGTGTGCCCTACCCTAGTGCATCATTTGGCAGCTATAGCACACCTTTTGCAGTGTCCAAAGCCTCCGAAAAGTGAAACCATAGTTTTTAATGGTACCAGAAAACTAGGAAACTAGAACCAGTACCAGAAGTACTAGTCCATATTTGCATAGGTCCAGTTTCAAGGGGTAAAAATTAATTTTTTTTAAAATAGACAGCTCCAACCTACTCGCCTCATCCTAGTGCATCTAGTCCCTAGATCAGAATTCCAAAATTTGAAGTTTGAAAAAATAGGTTTTCCTCATAAAACCCTAAGTTGCAGTTGCAGTGGATGTACCAGTTGCAGTTGCAGTTGCAGTATCAGTTGCAACACCTTTGAAGTTTTTAAAGGTTTATTGCCACTGTTATCGGATGGTGCCACTACTTGCCAATACTATCAGATTTATGCACTTACATATGTTAAAAAATGTATCATTATTCTAAAGGGTACTTACAGGAGAAAGGATATTTTGTCTAAACAGAAATCGTAGATCCAGAAGGATCTCAGATCCAACACCCCGGGTTTGATTGTATTGATATACATCCATTTGTTATGACATTATTTTGAACATCTAGGTTGTATGTTGAAGTTATGAACATAATACTAACCCTTGGTCAAAATTAAAGTCAAGGTATTAGATTGAGATTCAAGTTTATTCTATAACCTAGATTTATGTGAAGATAGCATATTGTCTTAGTACAGAGAACAGGTTGAATAAAGAACTTGTCATATTGAGTGAAGGAGACTTGGAAAAAAAGAAACACACTCATTCTTGAGGACAAGACTCCAGGTTCAATATTTGATTGATTAAGCTAATAAGATTCAAAGTTGCACATGACAAGTTTGATAACTACCTCATTACAAGAAAACATTATAGTTAAGATAACAATCTTTGAAAAGTATTATACTTGGTAGCATGTGAGAATATTGAGATAAATTCTTATTGTAATCATTTACCAAATACAACTAACATTTCCTCTAGGAGAAACTTCTTGTTTTGGTTCCAGGTTACCATGGAGGAATGTTTGATCACAACACTAGAAGAGTGTTGCTCTCATTATCGTATTTATTACTTTTAATCCTTGTTTCAGGTAGGTCACAAGTGATATCTCTAAATGAGATACCTTGACGATTTTTCTCACTATTGATTTGTTATTATTATAAAGAGTATTATTTTGTTGTTGTTCCTATTCTGGGCAGATCACAGGTACCCTAAGGAAGCTATAGTGACGGTTGCAGAAGGCAACATATTAATGTTAGAAAAATAGGATCGTGGAGCAATAAAATAAAACAAATGTTGAAATAAAACACAGAATATGCACAATACAATAGATACACAGATATACCTAGTTCACCCAGTGTGGGCTACATCCACCTGATAAATTTCTAGGTCCTTCCTTTATTATTATCCATCAAATGAAGGGATACAACTTACAACACACCCGTTGTAACTTCCTCTTCTTTCTCTCAGGGTCTCCTCTCTCAGAATAAAATATTCGCAATGATACATAGCCTCAATACATTTCCCTCATAAAAGAGGGATACCTTCTAGGGAAAAAAACCCTAACATAACTTCTACCGTCATATCTGTGACCTTATAATGAACGATCAAGATTTACAATGAAATTACAATATACATTTACAAGGAATTTTTTTCGTCGGGGCATTTTTTCCCGAAACCCCATCAAGGAACGATGTCCCCAGACCCCGTAGAGGGGGTAACCCCCCTTTTCACTCCCCCGCGTGGAGGAGTGTACATTCTTCCAGGGTGTAAATTCTTCATGGGGTATAAACACGACTGAAAAACAAAGACCTCTGAATCAGGAAGATAATCAGGCTCCACAACCAAAAATATCCCACTTGGAGACTGATCTCAACAACTCCACTGTTGTTGTATATGTTGTAATATGATCCTTCTTAGACTTGGAAAATTTCTCATCTTCATATTCATTCTTGAATACCAACTAAAACTGAGTAGGAACTCAGTTTCTCCCTGGTTACACCCTTTGTCAACATGTTTGCAGGATTATGGCTAGTGTGTATATTTTCCAACTTCAAATGTCCATCTTCCAAGATGGATCATATGAAATGGTACCTGAGTTGTATATGCTTAGTATTCAAATGGAAGGCTGATTTATTTGCAAGATGAATGGAACTCTCACTGTCACAGTACAACCTGCTATTCTCCTGCTTCTTTCCCAATTCCTCCATAAAACTCTTTAACCAAATCATTTCTTTACTAGCCTTTGTAGCAATAACATACTCTTCCTCTGTTGTTGAAAGTGAAACAACCTTTTTCAGTTTCGAAATCCAACTTATTGTAGTTCCACCTATAGTAAAAGCATATCCTGTGGTGCTCCTCTTATTATCTTTATCACCTTCCATATATGAATCATCATATCCCTGTAGAACAGTGTTTGAACCTCCAAAACATAATGCATGAGTAGCAGTACCTCTCAAATACCTAAGAATCCATTTTACTGCCTCCCAATGTTCTTTACCTGGATTGTTCATATACCTACTCATAAATCCCACTGCATGTGTAATATATGGTCTTGTGCAAACCATCGCTTACATCAAGCTACCAACTACTGATTAATAAGGGACCCTGGACATGTATTCTATCTCCTCTTGTGTCTTGGGACACATTTCCTTAGTTAATTTGAAATGGATGGCCTAAGGTGTACTAACTGGTTTTTGATTCTACATTCTAAAACTCTTTGACACCTTCTCTATGTACTCACCTTGACACAATGTCAATTTGCAATTTTTCCTGTCTCTTGTTATTCTCATACCAAGGATTTTCTTTGCAACACCCAAATCCTTCATTACAAATGAATTAGCTAATTTCTTCTTGAGCACATTTATATCCTGCATATTAGACCCTGCAACAAGCATGTCGTCTACATACAATAGCAATATAATATAGCTTCCATTTTCTAGCCTTTTAAAATAAACATGGTGATCAGAATGGCATCTACTATAACCTTGTTATGTCATAAACCTGTAAAAATTCAAATACCACTGCCTTGGAGCATGCTTTAGGCCATAAAATCTCTTTTTCAACCTGCATACCAAATTCTCCTATCCTTTGACCTCATACCCATGTGGTTGCTGCATATAAATCTCTTCTCTGAATCCCCATGGAGAAAATATGCTTCTACATCTAACTTTTCAAGATGCAAATCTTCTACTGCCACAAGACTTAAAATAGTCCTAATTGAAGTCATTTTAACGAAAGGAGAAAATATGTCATCAAACTCTATACCTTTCTTTTGTGCAAACCCCTTTACAACAATTCTAGCCTTATACAGTTTTTTGCCTCCATCTTCTTTCTTCAACTTGTAAACTCATTTATTCTGTAATGATCTTTTTTTTGTAGGAAACTGAACCAAATCCAAAGTTTCGTTATTTACCAGGGAATCCATTTCCTCTTTCATTCATTGATCCCACTTATTTTTGGTGTCTACCTGCATTGCCTCTTCATAACATTCTGGTTCACCAAAATCAGTCAACAATAAATAATACAATGAAGGAGAGTATCATTCAGGGAGTCTACTTAACCTGGTAGATATTCTAACAACACTTGCAGGAGTTTTAGGTACATGATTCTCCTATTGCTGTAAATTTTGATTTTTTGGTTCCTTTGGAATTTCTTTTTCATTGATCTCATCAAGCACTATGTATTATGTTTTTTTCTTTTTCTTGTATCTTTACCTACAACTGATCTTTTTACATGACCTTCTCATTGAATATGACATCTCTACTCCTAATGATTTTGTGATTTTCATAATCCCATAAGAGATAAACAAAATAATTAACACCGTATCCAATAAAGGTACACTTCTTGGATTTTTCCTCAAGCTTTGTTCTATTTTCTTTATCAATATGGACAAATTATTCACAACCAAAAGTCTTCAAAAAAGAATAGTTTACCTTTTTACCTATCCATGCCTCCTCTGGAATTCTACCATCCAAATATCTTGAAGGTCCTCTGTTTATTAAGAAAACAACAATATCTACAACATCTTCTCAGAACTGTAAGGGAAAACCATCATGAAATATCATATTCCTTGCACGCTCCATCATTGTCATGTTCATCCTTTCTGACACACCATTTTCTTGTGGTGTTCCTAGAACTGTCTTATCTCTACAAATCCCATGGTATGAACAGTAATCATAAAAATCCTTTTTGAAATATTCACCTCCATTGTCTGATTTGAGACACTTCAACCTTTTTCATGTCTCATTCTCAACCAAATCTTTCCATTTCTTAAAAGTATCAAAAAAATCAGTTTTTTGTCGAATGTAATAAACACAAGTTTTTCTAGTTGCATCATCAATAAAAGTAACATAATAAAGAGAGCCACCAAGATATGATACATGAATTGGTCCCCATACATTTGTACACACAAGCTCTAACCTTTCACTCTTCTTTTCTTTTCCGACTTTGAGAAATATGAGTCTCTTCTGTTTTCCATAAACACAAAGCTCACAGAAATCCAAATCAATTTTTTTAAGATCAGGAAAAAAAATTATTTTTTGAAGTATCTGCATCCCCTTCTCACTCATGTTTCCAGGCCTATGATGCCATAGTGTTGCATCCACTCCTGTAGAAGCTAAATAGATAGAAGAGTCGGTATTACCAGTACGTAAATACAATGTACCTACCTTCTCTCCTTTTTCTATCACCAATGATCCTTTGGTGACCTTCCACACCTTATCTATAAATATGGAT
>SNQJ01S0116272.1:13547-25086 GCA_010110895.2 Picea sitchensis | reverse complement strand
AACACAGGCCTACAGCCTTTACCACATCCGGTGGTATGCATTCAAATAATATAATCATGTGATTTAATAACATAGTTATGGCTGAGGAAATTCTTACCATAATTTCCTTTCAACAATTATGGAAAAAGAGTGATAAAACTCTTACCTGCGTGACTGCCATTAAAATTTATACTACCTGAATATCTGATAGCAGTAGAAGCTTCCATGCTTCTTTTATCAGACTTATAACTAGCTCTTGAGCTCTCTGCTGCTTTCTTCATTGTGCAACGACATTACCAAAAACACTTGCAACTTGCAAGCATTCTTTCCTCTGGCTATCCAAACAAGCCAAAACATAATTGCTGTTATAAATTGCAACAACTTCTTTCTCCCTTTAACACTTTTTCTTGTGGATCCCAGAAGCATTCCATTCTTCCAGGATTCCTGAATCTTCTTATGCTCTCCACTATAATCATTGTGCATGATTATTCATGCCCTAAGTACCTTCAATGCAGTTTTCCTACCTCAACGGGGTCTGTTGACCTCCCAGTCAATGGGTCTTCATCTCTTTGAGTTGGAGCAGCTCTTTGGGTTCCTACTAGAACCTCCATGCAGCAAAACTACAAGCCTTTCGTGAAAACTCTCTTGCAAGAACTAGCGGTGGCACAAGTTTCTCCCACATGGCCATCGGCTATGACCACGTGCCTATCCATAAGGTGTTTCGGGACTTCATGTACTGGGTGCTTAGATATGAGTTACCCTCGACTCTCTCTATCCCAAAAATTAGAAACAAGAGTCTAGCGTGTGCTATCTCTTCCTTTAACTTCCACCAGTGTGACCTCTAGCTATGACCTGAGACCCCAACCTCCGATCGCTTCGGGACTTTACCCTTTGTGACTTCGAGGACTAGCTCTCCTCCTTTTTCTCGAGGTCCAAACTCTTGAACCCCATTTTCCTTAGATCAAGGTCGACAACTTTCCGGATTCGACGGTCCAAATCAATTCCTCGCGAATCGACAATTCGCGTTTCGAAATTTTTGAAAACGTAGGCGATCAAGTCGCGACCACACTCCGTTGCACTCTCCTGCTCACAGGATCATTCAATTCCCTTCTTCTGAGCTGAATTGGCTCTTTAGATTCCTGAGTGGAATCTCTACTCAATTACTCGATTATACCACTTGACGTAGAGAGGTCCTACCTATCACCTCGCAGGATCTCTTCACCGGACCTTCCGCTCACAGGATCGTTCTAAATCCTACTGTTGAGCCGAAGTGGCTCCTTTGATTCCTGCTGGAATTGTTGGTCAATATTCGACCCATAGGTCTTCCTCCTTTCCTCTGCACGGCCCTGGCACTTGTCGTGGACAATTTCCAAATGGGAAAACTCTTATCGGACTTTGGGGTTTGACATTTATGCTGTCGAGAGTCACTGACCCTTTGAACTCCCAATCCTCGAATCACCGATGTGCTTTTACCTGGCCTTAGCCCCTCCTGGCTATGCCCTGGTCCATACGACCATCTTCACATGACCACAGCCTTGTATCACCCTATCGAGATTCGGGGTTTTCCGATCTCCAATGTCATGAACCTCTGTCCCCTCGAACTCCCGATCACCGATTCTTCGATGAGCGCTTTTCTCCATGCGCTGGCCCTCCTGACTTAGCTCTAGGTCCTCATGACCATTACCCCATGACCGTGGCCTTACCTCTTGTCATGGCTCCTCCTATCGGAATTTCAACACTTGCGATGTCAAAATTCACAAGTCCTCCCGACTCGCAAATCTCTGATCCCCGATGGCTCCTTCCGTGCTAGCCCTTCGAGCTATATCCTCACCATATGACCACTCCCTTGATGTGTATCAATCCTCCTATTGGGGTTTCGGGGTTTGTGATGTTGCGATGCACATGTATGCGCAACCCTAGATCCTCTGATCCCCGATGTGATTTTACACTGGCTAGCCCTCCTGGCTTAGCCCCTGGTCTGCATGACCGATATCATATGACCTCTACCTTACCCCGTCAGGGTTTCAACATTTGCAATATCAAAGCGCAGTTGCTTACGGGATCCGCGATATCCCGATTCTCGAGTTCCTCTGGGTCATGGAAAACTGGCCTCCACTATGCCTCTGTCATCCTGCCTTGCTGTGCTGACAGTTGTTCCCCACTCATTAGGGTTTCACGGATCGCGAATTCAAAGTGCCTAAACGTCATATCCCTGGGATTCCCGATTTCCTCATGGGGCCAAACGTTGATGGCTCTCGATGCTTTCCACCTGTCCTACAGATGGACGACTCTGATTGTATCGGGATTTTCTCTACGGATTTCCCGACCTCTTGCACACAGAGTTCTCGACTCTTCCCGAATGATGGACACCTGTCCTCCACTCTTACTTTGGAGGTCCCACAATGCTTACGTCACTATCAGGATACTGCAGATCACGATTCCCAGCGATGAGGTTTCTTTGTCTTCGAAAACCCTGATTTCCCGATCCTCGACTTCTTGGGATCTCCTGACACGCATCACGCACAATGGACAATCCCGATCCGATCGGGAAATCGCGTTTCACGATTCTGCTACACACAAAACCTTTGCTCCCAGGATCTCCGATATCCTGATTCTTCGATGACTAACCTCCTGTCAGGCTCTCTTGGGTGGCGCTCGATTGCTGTCATGCATCCCTCCAATAGACGATCCCGATTACGTCAAGATTTTGGCACATCTAATTCCCTAGTTCCCTTGTCCTTAGGAACTCCGATTTCCTGATTGGTGATATGCCAACAGGCGCTTGATCTCTTCCATGTGTCTCTCTATCCAACGGACTGTCCAGATCTTATCGCTATTTCGAGACCTAAGAGGTCCTGTTTCTTACGACCTCAAGAACTCCAATTCTCCGACGGTCGATATCCCAATGGTTCCACCCCTGTCGGGATTCCTCCTCCTGTCTCCCGAGGACTTAACCTCCGTGGAAATTCTCCATATCAGATGGCTGTTGGGTATCTATCCCAGATCTAATGGCCCAGATCCTTTCTCCTCATGTGCTCCTCCTCCTGAGGCTAAACGTCATGCGCCTTCTCCTGATCCGATGGTTGACTGGATTTCTATGTGAGATCCAACAGTTGTCAGTCTCTTCCTGTTGTCCTGCTACTCAAGAAACTTCTTGCTGAGTCTTTTTGGGTATTCAGTAACCTAGTGGAGACCCTTCAATGGACTCTCCTTTCACAACATAGAACTCAAAGAGTTCTCTCCTTTTCGATGCCTATCTACACGCTTCCTCAACGCCCTCTTGGCGGAATCCATTCTCCACAGAACGTCCAGTAGTTCTGGGTTCCCTCTGCACTTGCTCGATGCCCTCCTAGCAGAGCTTCTTAGAATACTCAGTGATTCTGGTCTTCTCCAAACTCACCACAGAGTTCTTCTTCTGTGCACTCCTTGCACTTGTGCTCAATGCCCACTTGGCAGAGCTTTACAGAATTCACAGCAGAATTTTGTATGCAACTATGTCTCAGCTACACAGCCTTACCTCCTGAGGTGTTCAGCAACCTCAAAGGTCTTTCATCTTCCTGAGTTGTTGATTCTCAGTTCCTGTTCCTCAGCACGTCCTTGTCTGACTCCTCAGTGTTCATAAGTGCACTCATGCACCGGTATTCAGAGTCTGCAACACTCTGTCATGCCCTCCAGACATGAAACCCCAAAGATCCTCAACCTGAAATCAAACACACTCCCTGCAATTGCATGATAACAACACACAAACTCCTGCAGAATGCATCCACATAACATACATTCACATCATATACAAAGAACACCCACAAACATGCATATAAGACAGAATAATGCAGGAAAAACTACTGTTGTTTATATTAGAAATGGCAAATGCCTGTATTTTACAAAGGTGTTCTCGAGCTCTCCTCAGCTCTTCTCCACCATTCTACTCTAGCTCAGCTAGCAACTCCTTGACACTTTGGAGCAAACCAGGGTCCGAAATTGGCCTTCCAGACCCAATTTCCTTTGCATTGTCAGTCCAAAGACAACTACATTGGCCCATCTAGGCTCAGTGTCGAAACCTTCACTCTGATACCACTTTGTAGTGTACCTTTTCACTATCGAGGTTTCCAAACCTCTCAGTTACCATTCTATACATGGATTTTTACATAAATCTTACTGGAATTATAAGCACATGCATTTAAACAATTAAACACACTTAAATCTCAGAGTAAAATATATAAGTTGCTGCTACAATTAAACAAGCCATAGCAGTCAACAGTAATTCATTTACACAATAGAAAACATGATACATAAACAGCTCAGTCATGCAAAACATGATCATAGAATAATTCAGAATACTTATCTTTTAACAGCTATAGAAATCACCAACCAAGTGCAGGCCTCCCATGAACCTCCCAGCCGTAGACCTCACTGCTCCTCAACTCAACAGTGGGTCACCCCTGAGCTGGGACCGAGCTCCACCCCAGGGCAAGGAATTTAGACTCAGGCTGAGGTTACAGGGAAAACATCACAGGGAAGGAATTCTCTCCTAGGAATCTCCCACGCTCACTACCCATAGACCCTAATTCCCCACATGCCTGTTCCACCCCAAGAGAGTGCACCATCTCTGTCACCTGGACAGTCCTTCGGTTGCCAGTCTCCCTTACCTTGGGTTACAGGAATAGACCAGACCGGAAGTCTCCGGGCTCTGTAGCAGCTACAGGGTTCCTTCCAGGAGCTCTCTCCTTCCTCTGTGCACTCTCTCACCTGGAGGAATCACTCATAGGCCAACAAGCCTCATGAAGTCCAGAACTATGTGGCCACAACAACCCACAAGGAAGCCAGACACAAGCTCCCCAAACTGGTTCAGCAGTCATAGGATGATCTCACGGTCATGATTTCGGAACAAGGTTCCCTGCATAGGCTAGCTCAGCTTTTCCCCAACAACAAGGAGATACCACTTTGTAGTGTAACACAGGCTTCCTGTTGAGGGAATGCGCACATGGGATTTCTCAGAGACAGACACAGACTCCATGTTCCTGGACAGGGGTGTACACGGATTCTCTAGGACAAAACACAGGCTTTCTTTTCTGTCTCAGGATTACATGAGGGTCTCTTGCATATTGGCTTCCCAACTCGGTTCTCGCTCAGGGAAGTCAAATCAAATGGCTGAGAATCCCCCCCCTCATGGCTTACTTCTTCTTCTTTATTTGCATGCACCAGGGTTGACACTTATCACCCTGGGAACTACATGCATTCCATCCGTACGCCTTCCTCCCACCACTTGGGAAATCACGTGTCCTTCCAAAAGGACTTAGGATAAAATAATATGCACATATATTTTTGAAACAATAATAAAATATTATTTCTAGGTTTAAGCCCGTAGGCTTGGCCCCTAGGCTCATCACTCAGCCCCTCTCCCACCTTCCAGCCCCTAATTCCTTGCCCATCATGTGGACGCTCAGTCCCCCATCACTCATTCATCATGGTTGGTCTTCACCTGGCGGGTGTTTATATTTTATTTGTGTGTTGCATACATACAAATACAAAATCCAGGCCCTTGGCCTTCAACCCTTAGGCTCTCTGACCTAATCAAACACATAGGCCTACTGGCTTATACATAACTTGGCTCACCAGCCTATACTCATATTTACAATCTCTTTCAGATCATAGTTTACATCAGGGCTCAGCCTTGGGGACACTACAATGTGGACCAATGCAAACATAGTCAATAGGTGGTAGCATTTATTTTATAATGCTTATTCGTGACTTTAGCAGGAAAACTTGGATCTATTTTCTTAGATGCAAGTGTGAAACTTTTGCAAAGTTCAAAGAATTAAAAGTTGAATTTGAAAAGAATAGTGGAAAATATGTAAAATTTATCAAGTTAGATGGAGGAGGAGAATACAACTCCAAAGAATTTGAAAATTTCTACAAATCACAAGGCATCATCATGAAAACTACAACCAGGTATACTACAGAACAAAATGGAGTGGTTGAAAGGAAAAATCAGACAATAATGAACATGGAAAGAAGCTTTCTCAAAGATAAATGTATGTCAAATATATTTTGGGCTAAAGAAGAAGCATTCTCAGTTTATTTCCTAAATATATCTCCAACCACCAGTCTCAAAATGAAGGTACCTCAAGAAGCATGGAGTGGGACAAAGCTAAATGTTGCTCATCTCATGACATTTCGATGCATACCATTCTCTCACATACCTTCGTAATTAAGGAAGAAACTTGATGATAGAAGTGAGAAATGCATCTTTATTGGCTACAATGAAACATCCAAAGTCTACAGAATCTAAAATACAATCTCAAAGAAACAAATTCTCATCAGAGATGTAAAATTTCTTGAAAATCGTTTCTAGAGTGAGTTTGAAAATTTCCCTATGGACAATCAAAATCCATTGCTACCACTTCCTGAAAACACAGAAAATTCAAGACATCAAACACCTCAGTCTGCTCTTCCAAGGATGCAAGTACAAGGAAAACCTGACAGTCCTTAGGTTAACTATACTTCAAGAATAAATTCATCCTCTGAACTTCAAAATCAGAGAACTCGAAGTTTTAGAGAAATCAGTAAGTAGTTGGATGACATTGATCAACACAATCATTTTGCATTAATTTCATGTTGACATACATCCTTTAAAGAGGCATATAAAGAGACACATTCGGTTCAATCCATGAACCAAGATATTGACTCCATTGAGAAGAAAAATACATGGGATCTTGTTGATATTCCCAAACACAAGAAAAGTATTGGTGTCAAGTGGGTTTACAAAACTAAACTCAAAGAAAGGGGGCAAATTGAAAAACACAAGGCACGACTTGTTGTGAAAGGATTCACAGAACATATAGGTATTGATTATGGTGAATTTTTTTATCCAGTAGCAAGGTTGGACACTGTAAGGATTGTCTTATCCATAACATCTCAATACAAATGGAAAGTATACTAGATGGATGTCAAGTTATCTTTCATGAATGGTGTCTTAGAAGAAGAGGTTTATGTGGATCAACCACCCAGATTTAAATTCAAAGAGAAACCAACCAAAGTGTATCATTTGAATAAAGCCTTATATGTCTTAAAGAAATCTCTAAGAGCTTGTTATAGCAGAATTAACACTTACCTGATCAAGAGTGGTTTCAGCAGAAGCCAAAATGGGCCAACTCTCTACACAAAAATTGATCAGCAAGGTAAAATTATGATTGTATGCTTATATGTTGATGACATGATATATACTGGAAATATTGAGTTAACCAGTTTTAAACATGCCATGTAGACTGAGTTTGAGATGACATATTTTGGCATAATGAAAGATTTTTTGGGGATTTAGGTTGACCAATCAACCAAAGGAATTTTTGTCTATCAGCAAAATTATGCAACAGACATCATCAAAATATTTTGCATGGAAGACTGCAATCCAATACAAAGTCCTATACCCCTAGGCACAAAATTGAGAAAGGAAGATGAAGGCCCTACAGTGGATTCTACCCTGTACAAAAGTTTAGTAGGCAGTTTGTTTTATCTTACAACAATTAGGTCTGATATTATGTATGAATCCATCTTTGTTTCCAGGTTCACGGAATCCCCCAAATATTCTCACTGGAAGATGGAAAAAAGGATTCTCAGATATGTTGTAGGCACTGTCAATTTTGGCTTATGGTACATTGAGTCTGATGATAATCATCTCTATGGTTACACATGCATTGATTTTTTAGGCAGCCTAGATGACTAGATTATCACCTCAGGCCATGATTTTCACCTAGGCATGAACTTGATTTCTTAGGCATCAAAGAAACAAACCATTGTATCAATATATTTTTGATATGTAGAGTATTTCACTACTACGTCAACTTATTTTTAGGCTATGTGGCTCAAAATAATATTGAATGTATGTCACATACAAAAAACGAGACAACTCCTTTCTTCTGTGACAACACCTCAGCAATTTATTTATCAAAAGTTATTTGTTTCACAAAAAAAGAAAGCATATTGACACTCACTTAAATTTTGTGGCTCACGACATCAGCTCACAGACATTTTTATGAAGCCACTAGGAAAATTCATTTTTTATTTTCAGAGAAAACACTTGGACATTATCAGTGATGATGTTTGTAAATGTTGATTTTAAGAGGGAGTGTTAATTTTATCTGTAACCTCAAAAGTATGTGACTGTACACTTCTAGGTGTACAATTTTTTCTTGATTTTCTTGATTTGTTGAATCTTTTTTAGCTCAACTATTTTCCCTTAATGAATTGTGCTCTTCTCATTTTTGTTTCCCAATTTCTTCTTCTTTGTATTATATTCTTTGCTTCTCATTTTATCAAACATCAAATCATGTATATTAGGCATAAAAACAAGAACTCTACACTCATGGACAGTGGTTCCTCAGGAAACATGAGTCTTCGACATGGCTACAAGGATTTTGAAAGGTCGTGTGTCTGTGAGCACCTAGATAATGTGTTAGGTGAAACTACAATATATTTATTATATTTGAAGGTGAGGTTGTGTGACAGTGAGCACTTAATTTCGTGTCACTGACAAATACAAAATATTTAAGTGTTTTCAGAAATATTTAAGAGTTGTCAGAACCACATTGTCGAACCTTCAAAATGGCCAGTAGGAGTTTTTTTATTTTTTAAATACCTTATTAGCTCTAAAAATGAAGAAAAAAAAATGTGATACAACAGGGAATTTATTTCATGTCATGTAAAACTCAGCCAATGAAAAATTCAGTTATTGAAATTTAATAAATAAATAAATAAATAATTTTTTTAAAATAAATCAAATTGATGTAAAATTTATGCAAAACTTAGTAAAAGATTGTAAATGTAGGTGAATTAATAATCGGTTAGCCTATCTTGAGCCTTTAGCGAAAGCTATAGTTCCTATTGAGGCAGGGACTAATAAAGATTGAAAATTTTCCATTGCATGATATTGAACCACATTAAACTAAGTAACGATATTTTAAAGTAAGGAATGAAAAGGTTTCATATACATTTCAAAATAAATATTGAAAAATAGATTCGAACCTTTTGTAATGTCACTAGCTAAACTAAAACTACACTAAAACTATACACATTTGGTATTTTTTATAATACGCAGATCCAAATACCCCACCATCCCTTGAGTGCAAGTAGAAATGTGAGAGAGGTATTTCTCTACTAGACGAGATAGCCCAAAATCGAAAATAGGTTGAGTGGGTTGGATGCTCAAGGATTTATTTCCCCAAGGTGGTTGATAGATCCAACTGGTGGTTTGATTAGCTATAAAAGAAAGTTTGGTTGTACGATTTCTTTTTTATATTGCATCAAATTTGAATTCAAACTTGGTAACTCTTCCTTTTGGTATGGGTTCAAACCAAAGGTCTTAAAAAACAAAAATGATAAGGGCATATGTTTTCACTGAGGTGTTTTAACACTTCTTTGTTACCATATTATTTCCCTTCTAAATTAGAATTTTAGTTTGGAATGTTGGAAGATCATAACATTCTTCAATATTAATGTGAAAATGGGAGGTTTAATTTTAATTTTGACAATTGGAAGATAATAGCATTTTCAATTTAAATTTTGGATGTGGAATTTGAATTTGGATGGCTCAAATCTAACTATGACTATGGGATGATAATAGAAATATTAATTCAATAACTGAGATTTCTTGTATTTTTAATGGGTAGAATGTTTTTTCAAATTCTTGCACTTCCTTTATCCTCTCCATTTCTTTGTTTTTTTCTTTCTTTAGAATTTTCTTTCACCCCATTTTTGGTATTGGTTTGGGATTATAGGTATTTTTCATTATATGTTTTGATATTATTACACTAATAGGAGTCCACCTATTCGATTTGGAGTGTCATATGATAGGGTTATTTAATGTAGAGGTGATTTCTATCACTAAGATTTAATTAATAGAGAATATTTCCATCCTCTCTCTTAAATGGAAGGTTGTGATTACATAACGTTGTGATAAATGAAAGGTTACATGCATTTAGTAAATTAATTTTTAGGTTTTAGTTGATGCTTTAGCCATGTATTGCACTTTTCCAACTTCTTCTATCAAAATCCGAGCCATTTTTCATTGCTTCATGTTGGGCTCGAATGGGTAGTGGTGGCATCAAGCAGATAGTGGGGAGGTGGAGTGAGAGTGTCACTTGTTTGATAGAGAAAGTCATCATTCAACCTTAGATCAAAGAAAGATAACATATTAGTAAATTAATAACATGGATTGTTTTAAGGCTTTGGGCATTTTGATAAAAAAATACAAGTGGTTATTACCATTACAGTCCCTACAAAAATTACCATCGAGAGGTATTAGTGGATATGTTATGATTTCTTATTATTATTATTATTTATTTTATGTTGTTTGCATCAAGTTTCTCATTTCCTTCTTGTATCTATGTGATTAATGTTTTTGTCATAAAGTGTATTCGTAAATATGGAGGGAGATACGAACCATTTCTTCATGTAGGATTCATTTTGTAAATTTCATGTTTGTTGAAATGTAACAAGTGGTGTCCTCATTTAAATTTTACTTTTTTGTCCTAGGGGGGACATAAAGTCATGTTCCCTAGACATGTTTTACTTGTAAAGTGACTTTTTAAATAAATTGATTTTATAAAGTGAATGTACTTTATAACTTAAATTTATTTTAAGTTTTGGGACCTGTTATCGCTCAGTTTGTAGGATAGGTTTAGTAGCTTGGAAGTAAGACTCAAACTGGTGGAACAGGAGCTTCCCCACCCACTGTCACCTCGATGGGGAGCTCTTTCTATTCAGGGTGGCTAATCCCAAGGGAGACGTCCCTAGTAATCTGGGGTTCTGAAAGGTCTTAAGGTTTAGAGGATCAAGATAAGGGTTTCCTTTCACAGATTACTGCCAAGAGAGATAGTCAAGAATGAAGGTATTCCACTGAGAAGGCACCTGTTAGCAAAACAAGGCAGATAAAACTAAATTGTGCAAGAAGTGGTTAGTACTTAAATTATCTAATGACTATCTTCAATATATATGAGCAACAATAACAAGTAATTATTGATGAAGTCAATGATTGTATATCAAAGACAATATATTATAATACTTATTCAATAAATACAAATGATACTTGCATTCAATGTATAAAATCAACCTTTAATTATCACAACACAATAATTGTGCTCATACATAAATATTGTTGCTGCGTCACTATACTATCTAAGAGGGTGATGCCAAACTTGTTCTAGGTTAGTTTTGCTAGACTATGAGATGGACGTTTTGCTAATTAGGCCAATGAAAACAACTAATACCTCAAAGTCTATCAATGGATGACAATGCCACAAAGTTTCAAGACAAACACAGGTTTAAAATAGGCATGACATCATCTTAGGGTTAGGGTTAGTAGAATCGCTAGGGTTAGCTAGGGTTTCAATTCAAGAGTGTTTGAAAGATTGTTTTGACAACAAAAGACTCAACGTTGTAAATTTAGACTAGTGCATTGGGTAAATGGAGTCAAAGAGAGAGGCTAAAGGCTTGGAAAGATTTAAACCTAAGGACGGGAGAGTTAGGTTTAATGGTGATGCAATGGCAGGGCCACCAAATCAAAACC
>SNQJ01S0116271.1:30119-42095 GCA_010110895.2 Picea sitchensis | reverse complement strand
CTGGTACTTCTTCTTTGACGAATATTGCTAGATCATTCTCTTCAAGAATGAGTCCAATCCTATACTTCCAGGCACGGAAGTTTTCCACACCTTCTAGCTTGTCAACAAGCTTAGTGCTTGCAGACATCTTTTACTTGGGAGCTAGGAAAATTACCAAAAAATGGAAATGCTCAAAATTGAATTTTGAACTTACCAGGAGGTGCGCTTGGCCGAGGTGAGTAGCCTGGTGTGGTTAGATTTTAGAAAATCCAACTTTTATCCCTTCAAACTTGATTTGCGGATTTCTGGACTGGTGCTTCTGGTTTTCTGGTACTCTGGTATTTCTGGTACTTTGTGAAAACTAGGGTTTCACTTTTCGGGAGATCTAGCCACTGAAAAGTTGCGCCGAGGATGCCAAAGTGATCCTTGAGGAAGGGCACACTTTTCTAGATGGTTTTGGGGCTAAAATACTTCTCCAACAAAAAGCCCTAATTTGCATGTACGACAATAGTGACGTTTTTCACTCTCTTGTGAAAGATGCTCTCTTCAACTTAGCTCTAATACCATGTTAAGGTTTAAGCTATTATTAGGTTTCTTTTTATTTCACTAGATAACAATAGCATAGATAGGATTATTGAGAAATACACAATCACAAGAAACACATCATTTATCCTGGGAAACCCTCATGGGGAAGAAAACCCAACAAAAACTTCCTTAATATAGATAGCCAATATAATGCCAAGAGATAACTCAAACAAATACAGAAAGTGCTCTCCAAGAAGTGCGCCTCTCTCTCTCTCTTCTTCTTCTCCAACTGCAGCTCCAAACTTGCGCTCTGATGAACAAGTGAGTGTGTGTGTACAAATGAGGTGCTAGCCTCTTTATTTATACAATCTGGCACGTGTGGACGGAGATGTCTTTTCACTGGCAGGGCCAACTTCTTATTCTGGGTGGTTATAACCACCTTTAATATATTCTGGGGCTGACTTCTCATTCTGCCTATGACAATTAGGGTTTTACCAATCCGCAAAAGGGGATTTGGTCTTTTACAATACCCGACATGATCAATCTGCAAAAGGGGATTGATCTAATCAATAATACATCAATAATAATTAGAATACTCTTTGCAGTTACATTATTTCAACAGTTTCCACTGAATATCATTGCTAGATGTTAGAGAAGAAGTAGGACGCCATCTAGGGTTTATGAGAGGATAAACCATAGGGTTTCTTTCCTAGAAGGTTTAACCCAGGCTTATGAGGGGATAATCCTAGTGTTTAAGTCTTCAAGTCTTCTTTTGCATTTAGCCTTCATTGAAGGGGTTGCTTTGACTTCATTTGCCCAAGAAGAAAAAATGACACTAGTCTCTTTTACTTGCAAGGGATAATAAAACCCTAAGCTTGGCTTAGTGTCTTTCTCTCTCTCTCAACGATTTGTGGAGGACTTGCATTGCATCATCATTGATTTCATCCTTAGCCTAACGCCTTGCACTAATTGCCTTAATTTGTCATCTAACATAGTCATTGCTGCAATTTTCTGCATTTTCAGCCATTAGGGCTTGATTAATTGCGTTAAGTAGCATAGTTTCATTTTCTAACTCATTACAAGCATTGGTGGATGGTTTTCTAATATTTTAATTAGTATTTTGCACTCATTTCTCATTGCATTCCACTAATTTAGGAGTGTTTATTTGCTGCTGTTGTAAAACTATTACATGCTAAAGTATTTCATTTCTTATTCAAGTTTTTCTACAACCATAAGTTTTCCTTTGATAGTTAGTGTTTCGTGGCCTTTAGCTGATCCTTTGATTGTGGTAGATCTCCTATTTTCACCTTAGAAACACCTCTCACGCACGCACTATCAACTTACTCACCTTAAACCTACCTTTGACTTAGCTAATCAAGCAACCAATATAGGGGGCCGTAGACTTGCCCTTGGCTTGCTATTAGGATTCCTTGAGGTTGCAAGGGAAACTACCCTTGTGTTGGATCCTTATCCATAACTAAAACAAGGGAAGTAATTGCCTAGGTGATAGTAACAATTACTTCCATATGTTACACTGGTTTAGCATCTTGTGAAGGCTTTGCACGAGTGCTAGATTTTGTGATAACAAATCCAATGAAAATTAACCCCAAAACAATCTGTTAAAAACTGATCTCAAACACTTAGCCAATACAAGATTTCAACCTCCTATAGTTATTCACCAATAAAGCAATGGAACCACATGCATTTACTGAAACTATGAGTAGAAATACAAGAGACTAAGCAATCTGAAAATAAAACAGCGGAATATAAATGAACGACAGCACATTCACTACATTTTACACATTGAATTTCTGGGCAATGCCCCTGGAAAAACCCACAAGGGGAAAACCAATTTAGGAGAGATTTTTCTTATTGAGCTCTTAGGAAAATTCTGAGTTTTACAGCAGCAACATTATCAGCATAAAATGTACAGCAATAACTAGAAAACAGAACCAACAGACCTCCTCAAAATTTGTGCCAAAGACCCTCAGAAAATGCACCTGATTTCTGTCTCGAAATCCATGCCACTATTTCTGATGTATGGCTGTACTGTATGCCCTTTTTCTAGCAGCAAATATGTCCTCAATTTCTGTGCTTAACAGCTGTATCTAGCTGTACGAATTTCTGTTTCATAGCGCCTTGGAAATCGTGCCTATCGTCAGCAGAAAGGCTGCCTCGATTTCAGTGCCAAACACTAACTGTACGACCCTCTTTTAATGCTGATATTTCTTGGGATGCATGCGTCTTTCCCTCCTTGGGATTCGTGCCTCTCCCTTTTGCTGCTACTCTTTCATCTAGCTCGAGTCTCTAGGAAATTGTCTCTTCAACTTCCTCTCTCACTCTCCTCACAAGGTGTGCCCCATCTCTCCTCTAGTGTTCATTTTATTACTCATTAATGAGTAACTCCTCTAACTCTTGGTCTCCCTTGAGTGACTCTTCACCTTCCCTTGAGATCAACGGTCACGACTTAATCTTTCGTTGAGTTCACTTAAATCACTTAAGTGACCCACTTCATAAAGTCACTTTTACCTATTAAATATTAAAATGCTCAACTTGACTTTATAAAATCACTTTATAAAAACAGTTCATGAAGTCATTAGAGAGAAATATGCTCGGTCACTTTTACATGCTGGGCTCCTCCAATGTAGAAATACCTCCGAGCTACCAAAATATAACACAATCCAGATCTGAAATCTACTGAAGGGTGTTATAAAATTTGCTGGAAAGATGAACAAATTGCAGCAATAGACAAGTAATAAACAGCAGTATGTTCCAAACACATTTTAAATGAGTAATTTCTAGGGCTAAAACAACAAGTAAACCCAGAATTAATGCAACTTGCGAAGTCTGAAAATTTTGGGGCACATTACAGGGAGTAGAACCAAGTCATTTCACTCTAAGAATGCAGAAATATAAACCAGCAAAGCAAATTTTACAAGTTGGATGATTTTGAAGGTCAAACACATGCAACGTAGCCAAGACGTCTAGGGTTTCTGTGGCTGGAAATTTACATGCAAGCTACAAAAACTCAGATTTACCCTAAAACAAAAATAAAAATTTGGATTTTTAATTTTATGATTGACTAGACAAGAATATATTAGTGCCTACTTGATTTTTTGGGCATATAGGGTCAACTAAGTCTCCTCTTGAGAAAATGTAAGTGAACCTAGGGTGATAGTTAGGGTTGTTCACTACAAACCCTAACAAATCCTTCTAGTGCCTTACAAGCTTCAAGATGATTCAAGGGGAAGATACTCCACTAGAAATCCTCCAATGGCTTTGAGAAGGGACCTATCAAGAAGAGAGAAATAGGGAGCACAACCAACACTAGAGAAGCACAACCACACTTGCAACAATTCAAAAGAAAATTCCACAAAGATTCAAAGAGACCACTTACTCATCAAATTGATTCACCAAAACCTTTAATCCATGAACAGACCACTTACTCATCAAATTGATTCACCAAAACCTTTAATCCATGAACATCCATCAATTTGCAAAGCATCCAGAAGACATAATTCCAAGAGAGCACTCTAGCTAGCCATCCATAACATAATCCATAAAGAAGACAAAGAGTTTTTTGGACAAGTTCTAGCAATGAATTACAATGTGAGGTGCTTCCCTTTTAATAGACAAGGGATCTAACAATCCTCTCAATATAAAAACAATATTCCCCTAGATCTAGCCTAGAAAAATTATAAAATGTGAGTTGTCATCCACAAAGTAAAAAAGACTAAGACAATCTACAAGTAAAATGTGCCACATGTACATAAAACCCTCTAAGAGAGGAGGCTGTCCAAGTAAAGTGAGGTCAACTAGGGTCAAGAGGCTTCAACGTCCCTAAAAAATACAAGTAGAGACCCTCAAATCATGGTAAAGTACTCCTCCAAATTCCAATGAAGAAATGTCCAAAATGTGCCAATGTTTAGCCTCAAATCAAGGGACGTCGACACATGTGAGGTAAATAAGGTCCAAAAGAGAGGATGTCTCCTCTGATCAAGCTCCAACGTCCAAGTGAGAGGTTTGCAAGGTAATAGTACATCCTCATATCCTGCAAGTGGCCTCGACAAATGATAGGATGACCCTCTCCAATTCAAAATGAAACCATACGTGCTCAAATGATTAGTAGGGTAGTCCACATGTAGGGGTCGACCCTCATATCAAGTGAAAATCAGCTCAAAAAGTGATGAAAGAGAAGGGCGTTCTAGGATCTTCAATGTGGCATGTCGAGAAGGAGATCCGGGCATGTGAAAATTGTTGATTTTTCATAAGCTAGGTTAAGCATGAAGTTCATTCCATTTTAGCATTTCACTTAACCATAAACAATAATGTTGTAGCAACCAAGATCACAAGAAGAAACACCATGCACAAGAACACAAGAAGTATCCTAGGAAACCCTTTTCAACAAGGGAAGAAAACCCGACCAAATCCTTTGCTATATTCTTTAAGAGAAAGACCTTCACCACCAAGAAAGACCTAGCACACAAGAGGGTGCTCAAGCCCTAGAGAACTAGCGCCCAAGAGAGGTGTGCACCTTTTCCCAAGTAGATGTATTTGCTGAAATTTCCAAACTCACAAGAAAGATATGATTCACAATGGGGAATCATCCCTTACTTATATTAAACTTGTCCAATCAACAAAGGCGTCTATTGGCTCAACAGGGCCGACCTCTCTAAGTCACTTTATATTTATTATTATTATTA
Source organism: Picea sitchensis (assembly GCA_010110895.2). Classification (NCBI taxonomy): domain Eukaryota; kingdom Viridiplantae; phylum Streptophyta; class Pinopsida; order Pinales; family Pinaceae; genus Picea; species Picea sitchensis. The sequence goes on along the minus strand of SNQJ01S0116271.1, from coordinate 36,888 downwards.
TTATTATTATTATTATAATTAATATTAACCATATTAATTATCTTTTACATTTATCATTAATCACATTAAGGTGGGGCCAACCTGTACCCTTTACATAACAATTAGGGTTACAGGCAGGTCTGACTCTTGAAAAACATATAGCAAAGGATCTGATACACCCACTATTGCTCATCCACTAGGGGCACATCCATAGGGATGTCATAGCTCTGGCTCACTGCATTACACAGAAGAACCATATCTACACATGTTCACCTGTGCTCATCCACAGGCACGTCCACTCTACAGATCTTCTTTCCCACTGCCTCACACAGGAGAATCATTTGGAGTTGTCTCGTCAACTCTGCTGCTCAGAGGAGGCTAACACATCATCTTCATTTCTGTTCACATGACGATGCACCCAACACTTTCACCTTGTGCTCAACCACAGGCACGTCCAACTCATCAGATCGCCTTTCCCACTGGATAATCATCTGTAGTTCTTCTCACTCTCTAAATTGAGGAGGTCATCTCTACGTTCCTAGCTCTGTCTCATGCAGGAACCACGTACCCTTCTTAGGGGCTTTCTCTCAGGTTTGTAAGCTGAGAGAAAGACTGGACATAGCTGCAATGATCCACACCTCACAGGTTTGTAAGCTGGAGAATGTCTCACATAGCTGCATTCATCAACACTCCCTCTCAACTAGGGAGGCATTCTTTATCATGCTAAGTCTCACACGGATGTATTTTGAATTTTGTCTTGGCTGGAGTTATCGACACTCCCTCTCAACTAGGGAGTCATTCTTCACAATGTTAATTTGGTGAAGATATCTGCAATCTGCTCAAGTGTAGGAAGGTATTGCATGTGTACGATTTTCCTCTGCATCGTATCTCCGAAACAAGGATATTTCATCTCATCGTATTTCAATCCATCAGGAAACACTGGGTTCTCAAGGAGCTTTACTCACGGCTCTTGGTTATCATCATAGGATCCATCTCATGGTCAAGTAAATCTGTCAGAAGCTTGTGAAGCCACATTGCTTCGCACACTCGATGCTATATACTCTGCCTCTGTGGTACTTGAGGCTACAGAGTTTTGTTTCCTGCTGTATTAGGAAACCATGGAAAACTTCACGATAGAACATCAGTCGGATGTGATTTTCCGGTTCACTATACTTTCTGCTCAATTTGAATCGGCATATCCTGCAAACTCAAGTTTATACTGGAGGCATATCTCTGGCCATATCCAATTTTGCCTCGTATATATCTCAATACATGTTTTGCTGTTGTCTAGTGAGTCTGTCTTGGTTGACTCATGAAATGACTAGGCATATTCATTGCATTGTATGAATCAAGTCTGGTGTTGACTAGATACATTAGTGATCCAATCAACTATGGATCAGTCTCCTCTGAATCATCATCAATCTTCTTCTTTAAATCCATCACGGTGGATTTTGCATTCTGTCATACTGAACTTTAATATTTTCACTGTATATTTTCCTTGACTCAGGAAAATCTTATCGGTCATCTGTCATACTTCTTGTCCCAAGAAGTAGTGCATCATACTCAGATTCTTCATCTCGAATTCAGAAGTCAAGGATTACTTGTAACAACAACACTTTCTGAATAAGTCATCAGGACTAGGCTCTCATCACCAACACAGTAATGATATAGGTTTGGATCAGCAACACGCTTGCTGAAATCCAAACTTATCAAGAATCTATCTATCTGATATAGTTTCCAACTCATGGATGGAGGTACGGATGGAAGTGTATCGGGTTCACTGGATCAAGTGTCTCATCATAGACAACTCCCTCTGTTTGTGAGAAACCTCTGGCTATAGATCTCGTTTTGTATTTCTTGACACTTTCATCAACTGCATGCTTGATCATATAGATCCACTTAGAGGTTACCACAAACTTCCCTTTCTGGTCCCTGAATAATATCTTATGCATCATTCTTTAAGATGTACTAGTATTCTTCTGTTATGATATCTTGCGATACTGGTTCTCTTGTTGCTTCTCTAAGACAAGGTGTCTCAACATCAATGAAGTGGCTCATGACTGAAGGATAGCTCGAGAATCTCTTTTGCTTTCTCCGAATGTGCCTTGAGAGGCTTGTATGTTTCTTTGCCTCTTGCAGAGTGAGTCTAGGTAGGCATTTTATGCCCTACTGCAATATCTCTGAACATATCAATTGGAGAAACTGGATAAGCTGGAGTAATGTCTGTCTCCCTCTGAATTGCTAAAGGGGGAGAAGGTATTGTCTCACTGTCAATCTCCATCTGAGATTCTCCAGGTCTTCGAAAAACTGTCTCTTCTTCAAGGACAACGTCTCTGCTTGTCTCGATCTGTCTCTGACTAGGGATGTCTTTGAAGATTCACTGTATCCTTTCTTCCTAAAGGATCTAGCTTGGACTTCTTCTCTTTGGGTACATGAAAATACATTGGGCACCCAAATAAACTGAAGTGTTCAATCTTAGGCTTCATTCTGGAGAAGACTTCTTCGGGAGTTATGTTTTTCAAAGTCTGGTGAAGATTCTTGTTCTGCACATATACTGTGTCATGCATGCTTCTTCCCGTGGAATCTTAGAAAGATTCTGATCATGCTTTGTAGCATTGGTTGTCTCAAAGATGGTTCTATTGTAAGTTGCAGGAAACACCTTCCCCCTCGGTTTCGAGCAGGAAATCGGTATGGTACGCCCCGGAAATGCCCCCGACCGTACCATACGACGTTTCCCAATTTGGAAGCGTCGTACGGTACGGCCGACGGTGTTTCCTGGCCATGCCAGCCCGTACAACCAGCGTTTCGGGCATCTTTGAGGCGAAATAAGAAAAAAAAAGGGGGCCATGGGGCCCCCAAACAGTCAAATATATATATTTTTGCATTTTCTATGTTTTTCTTGCATCATTATTGCATTTTTTTTGCATCATTATGTTTTTCTTGCAAAATAATGTCTTATTTAAAAAAAAACTATATATACACATATATTTTAAATTTTTTTTATATACAGCGTTTCCTCGGACGTTTCCATTTTTTGGGGGCTTGTTTCGTACCGTCCCGATTTCGAATACTTGGAAACGTTTCCCCGTTTCGTGCAACTTAGGTTCTATTCTTCTTCTTTCTCAAATGGTTTTGGCTCCTTCTGAGTCAAGTGACTCCCTCTGAAGGATAAGCATCTTCTTTTCTTGTTAACCTATCTGGAACACGAAAACAAAAAGAACCAACACAAGAATATCTCCTAGAGGAGAATAATGATTACATCTCTAGAATCAAAACATTTTAAAGAATATTGTCATAGCTACAACACCTACTTGTAATGTAGCAAACTTTTAGAAATATAGGTTAGAGGAATGACAATTACAACAATCAAACTTGGAGTCTTTACTTTGAGTGTGTTGTTTCTCTGAATGCATTGAGATCCCTTTGAATCCATTACTTAAGCAAAGGTTCCTTCCTCCTGTAATTTCACTCATGACAATGATACAAATAATATATACAAGTGCATACCTGAGGATGCTGATATGATTTCTCCAATGGCTATAGGCTAATCTCTATCCTCTGAGATCTTTATGAAGAAGATAGTCATGGTGTCACCTTTTGTCATCTTTGTTATTTTGAAGCTGGCCCTTCAAAGAGAGGGCCTGAGTAGGTGATTGGCTTCCTTGTTCTGACATCATCTTCCTTCCATTCATTGATAGCTGTCTCTGGTAAACCCTTTTGTATTACCCATAATAGGTCTTCCTCTGAAGTCTTGTCTTTCAAGAACTTTGAAGTTGCTTGATCTATCAAGCTTATCTTCCATCATAGTTTTTGTTCATCATAATTTTAGATTCATCACAACCCTTTGTCAACTAGGCTAAAAAACCTAACGGCTAGTCTAGGCTAGCACTTTTAGGTTTTATTGGACTTATGACTGCCAACAATAAGCCTTTGAGAGATAGTAGAACACTTGTGAACTGAAGAGCTCCTTCAATGAGTTTGCAGAAACCCTAATTCTGAAATTTCTGTAGAAATTGGCGAAACCCTAGAAACCGTAGGGCCAAAATTTCAAAATGCTCGGAATGTCACTCTGAGAGTCTCTGGAGATGCGCTGGAGGAGGCCGTACTCTCCTATGCCAAAATTAGCCCCAACGTTCAAGTGTTTAAGGGCTAAAACACCTCATAGAGGAAGGCCGTATGGATTTTCTGGAAACCCTAGGAGGGCCGTACGGTTCTGCAGAAGAGAGAGGAGACTGGTAGATGCTTGTGCAATGGGTTCTTTAGGACCTATGCTCTGATACCATGTTGATTTTTCATAAGCTAGGTTAAGCATGAAGTTCATTCCATTTTAGCATTTCACTTAACCATAAACAATAATGTTGTAGCAACCAAGATCACAAGAAGAAACACCTTGCACAAGAACACAAGAAGTATCCTGGGAAACCCTTCACAACAAGGGAAGAAAACCCAGCCAAATCCTTTGCTATAGTCTTCAAGAGAAAGACCTTCACCACCAAGAAAGACCTAGCACACAAGAGGGTGCTCAAGCCCTAGAGAACTAGTGCCCAAGAGAGGTGCACACCTTTTCCCAAGTAGATGTATTTGCTGAAATTTCTAAACTCACAAGAAAGATATGATTCCACAATGGGGAATCATCCCTTACTTATATTAGACTTGTCCAATCAACAAAGGCGTCTATTGGCTCAACAGGGTCGACCTCTCTAAGTCACTTTATATTTATTATTATTATTATTATTATAATTATTATTAACCATATTAATTATCTTTTACATTTATCATTAATCACATTAAGGTGGGGCCGACTTGTACCCTTTGCATAACAATTAGGGTTACAGGCAGGTTTGACTCTTGAACATAATATAGCAAAGGATCTGATACACCCACTAGTGCTCATCCACCAGGGGCACATCCATAGGGATGTCATAGCTCTAGCTCACTGCATTACATAGAAGAACCAGATCTACACACGTTCACCTGTGCTCATCCACATGCACGTCCACTCTACAGATCCTCTTTCCCATTGCCTCACACAAGAGAATCATCTGGAGTTTTCTCGTCAACTCTGCTGCTCAGAGGAGGCTAACACATCATCTTCATTTATGTTCACATGACGATGCGACTAGCACTTTGGGATTTCACACGTTCACCTTGTGCTCAACCACAGGCACGTCCAACTCATCAGATCGCCTTTCCCACTGGATAATCATCTGCAGTTCTTCTCACTCTCTGAATGGAGGAGGTCATCTCTACGTTTCTAGATTTGTCTCAGGCAGGAACCACACACCCTTCTTAGGGGCTTTCTCTCAGGTTTGTAAGCTGAGGGAAAGACTTCACATAGCTGCAATGATCCACACCTCACAGGTTTGTAAGCTGGAGAATGTCTCACATAGCTGCATTCATCAACAAAAATAGCCCAAAAGTGTCTTGGAGTCTGTGATCAATGCCCTGGGATGTGCACTGCCTCGAGAAGTGTGAAATTGCGTTGAGAAGTGTGAGATTGCATGAGCAACTGTAGAGTCATCTCCAAAAGTCCAAGGCCAAAGTGTGTTAAATACATAAGAGAGGGGTCCATGCTTAGGCATAAGATAAGTGTGATTCTATAGGTGACAACCTTTATAACATGAGCAACACTTTTACATAGAATGGAGTTAGTGAGACTAGAGGTTCCCCTAGATCATGTGTCCTAATAGATCCATTTCAAGACCCTCGCATACCTACCCAGACTATAAATGACCAACATGGTGCCAACTTAATGCCACCAAGGGGTAGTTGGATGATGTCATAAGAGCAATGACTATCTTGAAAATGGGCACTGTTATCCCCCAGTTTAGGGATAACTAAGGAGATTATGTCTCGAGGCCCACAGGTCCTAGACATGGAGTATCGAGAGCCAGATGGACTTGAGCATGGCCCTGGAGTGCCCATCTTTTCATCCTTCAGCGCCTCCACTTTGTCAGCAGCAACAACATCCATCACCTCGGCCTGGTCCTGTAGCAGAAGTGGATCTTGCTCCATGAGGTAATGAGTCTGGGTATCATGGTATGTGTCACTCTGATTCTCAAAACCTTTGAATATGTGCATTCAGTTCATTTTGTTTCTAACGGGTGCTTGGATCTTATACCTATCCACTTGACCATATCTGGGGGGAATGACAGGATGCCCTAGTAAGCTTGTGCCCATAGGGTTCGAGTTGCCACTAGGGGGATTTATGAGAAGCCATCGTACGCTCCCACCATATTTACCACTTTCCACCTTTCTCCCGCTCACCCATCCCATTTCACTGGTCTAGGCATTGGGTTGGCCAAATATTCAAGGGTTGTACCTTACCTTGTGGGAAGAAGGGGCTAAAGGCCCAAAGGGTAAAAGTAGCTAGCAAAAGATAAAAGCCAAATAATGAAACCTTGAGATGCTTCGCTCAAGGATCCCCAAGAAATCAGTAAAAGGCTTCTCAGCAAGAAACGAAGGGACCCATAAAAAATAATAAAACAATACCTAGATAGAGGATAGGGGGTCTCATCACGAGCCAACCTATTAGGTCCATGGGCATCTAGCGGTATGACACTAATAGCAGCTGGTCATCACGCCAGGGTAGTGGGTCTTGGTGGCATAGCCAAGAGAAAGGGGTTCTCATCACGAGCCAACCTTCTCATTTCTGTGAAGTGCTTGTGGGTAACATTGCCACCACTGGTCACCGCGCCAGGGCAGTGTCCCCTAGCTAGCTTCTTGAAGAAAAAACAATAAGATAAAGACAAAAGGCATGAGTGGGCTTGGAAACATTTGCATCCATGAC
>SNQJ01S0116270.1:4468-16929 GCA_010110895.2 Picea sitchensis | reverse complement strand
AAAGTTATCTTTTAATTTGCATCTCACAAATTAATTTGACTAAGACCCATATTCGGCAATTTCTCCCCCTTAGGGCCTAGGGAAGAGAAACACTTGCCTTGGTACATAATTTAACAGTTTTCAGAGAGGTAAAAGATGTTTCCAAACATGAATTCCTACCAAGTCCAGAAGAACCTGAGAAAATAGAGTTGGAGTTGGATGATGCAAAATCTAAATCATCTGAAGAAGATGAAGTAGAAGAAGAAGAAGAACCTCATACCCCAGTATTGAGGAGATCAGTTAGGGAAAGAAGCCAACCAGAAAGGTATAGTACACCTAATTTTCATTCCAATTTTTCTTTATCTATTATTGATGAAGATCTCAGAACTGTCAGGGAAGCAGTGAATTCAGAGGATAGTAAACTATGGAAGAAGGCCATGGTTGAAGAAATGGATGCCTTGGATAAGAATGAGGCATGGGATATAGTTAAGTTGCCAGCTAGAATAAAATATGTTGGTAGCAAATATTTGTTTAAGAAGAAGTTTAATGCACAAGGAAAAGTGGAGAAATACAAAGCTCGGTTAGTAGCAAAAGGTTATTCCTGGGTAGAGGGAATTGAGTTTGGTGAGATTTTTTCTCTTGTTGCTAAGTTAACTTCTATTAGATTTATTTTATCTATTTTTGTTGCCTTTGATCTTGAAGTGGAACAGATGGATTTGAAGACAACATTCCTACATGGGGATCTGGAAGAACAAATCTACATGAAGCAGCCAGAAGTCTTTGTAGTGAAGGGAAAGAAAGAGCTGGTTTGTAAGCTAAAGAAGTCACTATATGGTCTAAAGAAATCACCTACGATGTGGTACAAAAAAATTGACACACACATCCTTGGATTGGGATTTGTGAGAAGAAGGATTGATCACTGTGTATATTCCAAGCAGGTTGGTAATCACTTCATTTATGTAGTGTTGTATGTTGTTGACATGTTGTTGGTAGGAAATAACATGGATGTTATCAAGGAGGTGAAATCACAGCTATCCTCCAAATTTGACATGAAGGATATCGGTGTTGCTAACTTCATTCTGGGAATGGAAATTAAAAGAGATCGTGCAAATAGGAAACTGTGGTTTAATCAGAGAAATTATGTTGAGACAATATCGTAAAGTTTTAATATGCATGGAAGTAAACCGGTCAAAGTTCCTATCCCTATAGGTGTAAAGTTATTTGCAGATCAATGTCCCAAGACACAGGAAGAAGAAGAGGACATGTCCCATGTTTCGTATGCCAGTACAATTGGCAGTTTGATGTATACAATGGTCTATACTAGACTGGACATTGCACATGTAGTGGGAGTTTTGAGCTGGGAAGGATCATTGGATAGAAGTAAAGAGGGTCTTCAGGTATTTACGTGGCACTACCAATTATGGATTGTGCTACCAAGGAATACCAAGATTGGATAGAGTGGTGGACATACATGGCTCTGTTGATGCAGACTAGGCTGGAGATCTAGATCACAGAAGATATACAAGTGGGTATGTGTTTAACCTATTTGGAGGAGAAATCAGTTGGATGAGAAAAATATAGGCTGTAGTGGCACTCTCAACTATAGAAGTTGAATACATGGCAGCCACTCATGCAAGCAAGGAAGAAGTATGGTTACAGAGATTGTGTTCAGGTATTGGTTTGGTACAACAAAAAGTGAGATTAGATTTTGATAGTCAGATTGCAATCTTCCTAGCAAAGAACCCAACTTATCATTTGAAGTCAAATCATATTGATGTTCAATATCATCTTGTGAGAGACATGGTTGAGGAAAAGAAGGTGTTTCTGGAAAAGGTTGAAACTTTGAAGAATGTTGCAAATTCATTGACAAAGTTGGTGAGCACAGAACAGTTCTCTTGGTGTAGATTAACAATGGGCATTGCTGCCTTGGATTGTTGACTATGTAATCTTGTGGACCCTTGGATGCAAAGAAAACAACAAGTGGGAGAATGTTAGGTATGTGTTATATTCTTTGCATGTGTGTGTGTGGGCGCGTCAGATTTGACAAATGCGTCTGGCGATCCCTCTAGTAGCATTCTTTGTGTTGTGTGCATCAGGTGCTTCCTAGGGGGGTCGCAGGGGGGGCCAGGTATGCCCCCCCCNCCTAGTTACGAGCATCGTTCGGGGCAGCGCCCCAAAAGTTTTTTTTGGGGCAGTTTTTGCTATTTTTAGCGTTTTTTTAAATTAATCCTGGATTAAGGGATTAGGATTTTGGTATCTACAGAATACCTTAAAACATTGTATATATTGTATGGTGAATGTTGAAATTCAATATAATGAATATAAGAAGGGTTTTCCCGGTTGAGGGTTTCCGGTATAAATCTCTGTGGACTATGTGAATGAGCCATTGATTAATTTTTGTTTTTCTTAAGAATCTATATGCATTTCTTTACTTCACAGGTTTAAAACTTACACTTTTACAGAGATAGTCTAGTTGGTTCAAAAAAGGGTTAAACTTGCACTGAAAAGGCGTCTATTCAAAACCATTTTAACGAGTGTGACAAAGACAAGATCACCCTGCAATCTTTTCAATTTTAATGAGTCTGAAAAGAGATTAATGATGGACTCACAACCTTTTTCTGAGTTTAGTATCCTTAGCTCGAAAAAGTATAAAAGTAACTGAGGAGAACTCTCCTAGCGAGACGAATCTCCCGAGGTGAAACGTTTTCCGTTATAATCTACAGGCTGGAAAAAGGGTTAAACTCATGCCATCAGATGTTCTTTTGGACCAATTTAACGAGTGTGAAAGAACAAGGTCACTTGATGATCTTTTCAATTTTAGGGAGTCTGAAAAGAGCTTAACTATGGACTCTGGGGGTTTTCCTTTTTTGTAAGTAATCTCCAAGGCCCGAAAAAGGTGATAAACCAAAACCAAGGAGAATGTTCCTTTTTCGAAGATTTAGTCTGTCAAGCCCAAAATAGGTGATAAACCAAAACCAAGGAGAATGCTCCTTTTTCAAAGATTTAGTTCATCAGGCCCGAAAAAGTGTTAAAATTATGCCTGAGAATACTCTTCTAGCGAACCGAAGCTCCTAGAGCATACCTTTATTCATAAAATTAGTCATCTGGACCGAAAAAGGGGTAAACTATCACCAGGCAGATGTGCCTTCAAATTTGAGTTTGCTGAGCATGAAGGGAAACAAGATCGCTCGACAATATTTTCATTTTTAGAGAGTCTGAAAAGGGCTTAAAGAAGACTCCAAGGGGATACTTTTCTAATTTAATCCAGACGAAATAGAAAAGAATAAATAGAGTCTCGTTGGATGTTGCTTTCGAATTTCAAAGCGAGATTCAAAGACAACAAACTGTGTTCATTCGGGAGTCTCGAGGGTAAGGCCAAGAATTATGGTGTATCAAATGGATGAGGCTTAATCTCATAATCATGATAGGAATAACAAGGACTCTTGAGCCTACAGTCATTACAGACTGCATGGATGCCAAAATGCATGAAGGATCTACCTAGGGAATTCATGTAAAGGTAGGCTCTACCACCTAATTACGACACTTCTAGAGAAACAATGAAGGTTCTATGTCACACTTAGGTGGGATCGATCCTATGTAAAAGAAAAAAAGACAACAAGATGTAAAAAGAGGAAATGAAATCCTAACGTATATGCAAAAAATTGGAAAAAATAACTTTTACCAAAGGATACCCAAAAAGTGACCCATCCCAAAAATTACCAAACCAAAAGAAAAAGAGTAGCAGATCGACCAATAAGAAACTTAGAAATGGAATCAAGTGGTCACCAAGCTAGGAAAAATGACAAGGGGGGCGGGGGAAGTGGCAAAAAGGGCCAAAAAATTCTATAAACAGAATCCAACAACTCATTTTTACCATTGCAATTCGAAAATCAATCAAAAGGTGAAAACCCCCTTCGCTAAAGGAGTTTGTTCTGGGAGCTTCAGTGGAAGAAATGACCTTCTACTTGGACCAAGTAAGTACAAATCCTTCCCTCTTGCATTTCAATATCTCCTTTATGCATTAGTTTTAGGTTTTGAGGGGGTGATATCTCCTAAAAATATAGGCCATGCGTGTATGCAGGGAGAAAAACAATCAGCCTGCGTACATACACGACTGTGTTCAATACAACCTACATACACCTTTGCAAGATTTCAAAAAATAAAATGTAAGTACTAATTTTCTCCATTTTTCCATGAAACCGGATGTATGTCCACTGGAGGGAGAGGGAGCATGATGGTCAATCACCCAGATGCACAGGATTTTATGATAGAGGATCAATCACTGACCCCCACGATAGAGGATATATATTTCTTGACTGGCCTCTCGAGGAGAGGGGAACCAGTCAACCTAAGGACATTTCCCCCTGGACTTTTCAACATCGAGGATTATATCCGAATATACTATGAGGCTAACACTGAGAAGGTAGGTTCTCAGGTTCTGATTCACAAGATCACCAATCTATCTCTGTGTGTGATCTTACTGTTGATCGGGTAGATTAATGGATCCACATCCCTACATCAGGCCTCTCGAGCACACATGCATTGTCCCATTCAGTGCTTGGAGGAACACATTTTTGATGGGAGTATGACCATGTTGATGTACATGAAGAGACAACTTACAGAGTGTCAGAAACATACCGACAATAACATTGGGTTTGGTACTATTTTTTGTTCCTTTTTCTTTGAGAGGGTGCCCAGTCTCAGTCCTGGAGAGACGGTATGAGGGCATGTGGCCTCCTTCCCAGCAATATGTAGGTGGGCAACATTGTTGCCATGATAGGGTGGAGGGAGGACCATAGAGGCCTTCGATGACAAATTCTTTGACTGGTGGGCATGACAGATTCCGGTGATTGGGGATTAACCTTATGTCGGGATCAACTTCTCCAGAGATTTGAACATGACCGTGCCTTCCGACGAGGAGCAAGGAGAGATAGGTAACAAACTTTTTAATTTTATTTAATTTTTAATTATATATATATATATATATATATATATATATCATTTTTATGTGTTTACATAGTACTGACTCTTGTGTATCTACTATGTACAGATGTGGGACATGTGCACCCAGCAGACTTCGCTAGGAATTAGAAACTTCTCGACCAGAGGCCATACCAACAGCAGTCGAAAGACCAACAGCTGCAAGGGGACCCCCAGATGGAGAGGCTGACAGATTCCTGAGACAAGTGGAGCGCAACCTCACTGCGCTCACTTACATTGTACCTATGGCTGATATTGAGGATCTCCCACATTCTATGAAACCTCATGTAGTAGGGGTGCCTCCGACATGGTTCCAACTATTCTGACAGTTGGCCAACACCATTATACATTATGGCAGGGCCAATAGGCCCTGTGCTTAGATAGTATATACCTTTGATGTGCCGAGGGAACTTTTTTTATATGTATTTTTTGAGCGCATAATCCTAGCGATGTACACTAAACACTTTTGAGTCATTCTCACCCACCTATGTACTCATAACACTTTTTGAGATATATATATATATATACATTTTTTTTGTCTTATGGATTACATCTTTTACAAATGTATGTACATGTGTATGTGTGTGCTTTTATTTTTATGTTTGTGCAAGATGCTAATCTAAAATTTGATTATCTAGAGTATCTGTCATATGATTAAATCTCCTAGGAACATGGATATACATAATGTAATTGAAAGAACATTCTAAGAGACGTACCCTAAGGAATCGTCAGTGTATAGTGGGTTCATAAACATGGTAAACCCTATTTAACTAGGACACAACCAGCTGAGCATATAGGTATACTCGGAGGTGAGAAATCCCATGTGAAAAAGCGTCATGAATCAATTCTATCACTGCATTGTATTCAGAAACATCGTTTATAGTGTCTCTTAAAAAAATACCTCTAGAAGACAGCGAATGGCCTCTAGGTGTGAAAATCACCCAAGATATGGAAGCAAGTCTCCGAGTGTGTTGGCTAGCGCCATCCACGAACCAAAAATACACCTTTGATTCACTTGAAATCTGCCACAGTGAAAAACAAGACATAAATAACTACACGTCCACAAAAAAAAAAAAAAAATGTATAAGAAGTTATACATATATACAAGAAGTCACCCAGGTGACCAAGCTAAGAGTAGTACTTCTTGAGGTAGAGTCCATTTCTAGGCTTTGCCAAGGAATTTCCTTCAAAATCACCCAGACGGTAAGCGCCCTTCTTCAATACATCTTTCACAATGAACGGTTTGAACCACATGGGTTTGGATTTGCCTTCCCCAAGGGGATCTTTGTCTTGATCATAGACTAGGACAAGATCTCCTTCAAAGAAAATCTGAGGATGAACGGACCGATCGTACTGACACTTGAATCATTACTTATGAGCCTCAATGGCTGAGGGTACCTCACTGCACTGCTCATCAAGATGTTCAAGATATAGTAGGCATTCCTCAAGCAGTGAAGTGTCCGACAATAATTCCACTGCCAAATTTAAAGAAGGAATCTGACACTCAATAGGTAAGACTGCTTCCAGCCTGTATACGAGTTGAAAAGGTGAAAAACTGGTGGAAATCTTCACAGACGTTCGGTAGGCCCACAACATTGAATATAACATCAAATTCCAATTTGAATTGGCAGAATTCATCATCCACTGAAGAATAGTCTTGAGAGACTTATTCACAACTTCAACTTGACCATTCACTTGCGAGTAATAAGGCAATGAATTTTCTTGTTTAAACCCGAGCTTTGATGTTAACTCAATCATCATTTTTTTTTGGAAGTCACTGCCATGGTCACTGACAATCTCCTTCGAGATACCAAACCTTGCTACTAACTGATTAAAGATGAAAGGAGTCACAGTTTATCCATCATTACTAAACGTTGACATATCTTCGACCCACTTTGTGAAGTAGTCTATTTATATGATGATGTAATGATGCCCCCTGGTTGAAGCCGGGTGACATGTAGTAAATTCAATCCCGCACTTGGTGAAAGGACCAACATAAATGATAGGAAACATAGGAGCAGGATGTTCATGCATCTTCCGACAGAAGATCTGGCATAGGTGTAACTTATTGACTGCCTCAACACAATAATTGATTAACAAGGGCCAAAAGTAACCTGCACGTAGAATCCTTTGGGATGTTTCCAACCCAGACAAATGACCACCACATTCTCCATTGTGACAACCATTCAAAATGAGCTATTCTTATTCATGGATAAGGCATCAGCAAAGAATGTGATCTATGCCTCGACAATACAAAGTGTCATTGTGTATAAGATAGTTTCATGGGTGATGTTGAATTCGTCGACGCTCATCGTGGGAAGAAAAAGTGGGGCACTTCAAAGTCTTGAGATAGACCAGTATATCTCCATACTAGGGGTCTGAAGATGCAATTAGAAAAATATTTTCTTTGATAGGAGATTCTTTAGGCGTGATATCACTAGAATCGATCGGAAGTTCCAAAATGAGTTCGACAAAGACCAATGACTTTTTGGATTTGGCAGAAACAAAATTCAAGTCAAAATCCTGTAATATGAAGATCCATCTACTAATATTTCTACCAATGACTCGTCATGTTAACACATGTTGGAAAGGGTTGACGACGAGAATGACAGTAGTCTTGTGAAGAAAAATGTAGTGACGGAACCATTGGACAGAATGAACTACTACCAAAGCAAGATTCTCAACGTGAGAATGGTTGAGGTCCGGAACAACCATGCCTTATATAAGGTAATATATAACGTTTTCTTCAAGAAGATCATCTTCTTGAACCAAAACCATGCCGATGTTCGACTCTACAGCACCCAAATACAACAAGAAATCTATCCTATAATCAGGAGGTCGGATCAGAGGGGAAGATGTCGAGGAACATTTCAATGCTTCAAAGGAGTGTTGAGCAACTTCATCCCAAAAAAATGGGACCCCCTTTCTCAAGAGATGCATAAACCCTTTAGTGATCTCGACATAATTCACGAAAAAACACCAAAGAAAATTTTCTTTCCTCTGTAATATTTGAAGTTGAGGTATCATGCATGGGGGAGGAAATTGAACTATTGCCTCAACCTTGAGAGGATCAACCATGATCCCTGTTGTCAAAATGATAAAACCTAAGAGACGACCTCACATCACATAGAAACTACACTTGTTAGGATTCAAGCGAATCTGATAATAGCAACATCTCTCAAATATTAGTCGAAGATGGGCGAGATGATCATATATCTTATGAGAGCATGATGATAGATCATCAAGGTACACCTCAACTATGTGTCTAATTTCATGAAAATAAAATGACATGGCCCGCTGAAAGGTAGCTCCAACATTCTTCAGGACAAAAGGCATCTTACGATACGTGAATGTGCCCCAAGGAAAAATAAAAGTTGTTTTATTTTGTTCTTCGAGTTTGATTTGAATCTGATTGTATCCGAAGAAATCATCCATGAATGGAATGACCTTGCAACATTCGCACTCATCGAAAATCTGATTGATGAACAAGGTAGGAAAGTTGTCTTTCAGACAAGCCTTATTCAAATCAAGGAATTCCATGCACACATGAATCGTACCCTATTTCTTGTTAACCGGAACTAGGGAGAGATCCCAAAGTCCAACCATGAAAATGAAATGAGGAAGTGCTTCTCACAACCATTCCGTCAACTATACAAGGTAGATAAAACCGACTTTGAGTAGTTTTTCTACTTCTGCCTTAATTATTGCCACTTTTCAAGGATTTGTCGGAAGAAGATTTTGTCGGATAGGTTTGGCATCAGGATAAGTTTTAATTTCATGCTCGACAATTCATGGGTCAATTCATGTAATTTCCTCGCAAGACCAAAAAAAACATGTCACGAAATTCCTTGAATAACTCAGTGTAAGATCGAATCTCTTCGGGGGAGCAATATGCTCTGATGAAAACATTCTCCACAGCTCCAGGGTTTTTGGAGATATCAATTGGAATCATTGTAGCGATGCTTTCCATGTTACCCTTGGCATAAACTTCGTGTGTAGCGATAGGATTTATAGGACAAGAATTATCTCCATTCACGGACGAAACAAGTTCTCTCACCTCTATTCTCTTTAACTTTGGTAGGGAGTAAGATCTATTATGTAGATCATCCCAAGGTCTATCGAGACCAGTCAATGCCTCGAGGATTGCCTCATCAAAGGGAAAGACTAGTTATAAAGGATTTTGAGTTGCAAAAGAACCTTGAGACCAAATAGGCTCGAGAACTGGATCTAACTCTTGTGCAGAAGTCAAATCAGGGTTAACCGAAAATTTTTGGACAATACTGTATGCAACCTCAGTCGCAGACAATGGCATGGCCATGCTAGGACACCATGTTCCTTCCATTGAGGCCGATGGGGAAGGTAAGGTCCATGGATCGTTAAAGTAGCTCGTTCGAAACGAGGAAACTTGTAGAATTGCAACACTCTATTAGTCGGGAAAATCCTATATAAGATTTACATCTCCAGAAGGCGACGGGTAATAGAAAGTTCCCATCGATGATGGAAACAAACTAGAACCTAAGTTGACAGTGCCAGGATGTGGAATATCAATCATCGGGACCATGGAAGCCCCTGATGAAGGGTCAAGATGAGAGAAAGACAACTGGTCAATGGTCACAATCTGATCCTCGTGCAAAAAACACAAGACCTGAAAAACCATAGAAACCACTGCATGCATTGCATAATTCCAACTCCTTCCTAACAACAGGTTGTAGTCGAGAGGTGCATCGACCACTTCAACTTTGACACACACAGGTTTTCCTCGAAACTACACAGGGAAAGAAGGAATAATTCCATGTGGTTTAAACGACTGATCATCAAACGTCGTAAGCAACTTAGGCGATGGAGACAACACAGGCTATCCAATGTCCTTCTAAAATGCCAATGACAGCATGAAATTTAAGGCACCCTCATCATCCACTGTATAGAAAATGTTCCGAGTAAACGATTTTGTGGTGTAAGCCAGTACTATCTAAAATGCAGCGTGGTAAGGAAGATGGGGTTTTAAGTCGGTTGGATAAAAAATGATCACTTCTGGGTTGCATGTCTCCGCTGCTCCCAAGGCGGACAACGTAGGCTTTCTCTGCAAGGGGAGACTCTGGAGGACTTCCAAAGAAGACATCGTTCAAGGGGTCTCTGCCAAATATTCTACAATGGAGTAGTTATGGGAGGCCCTTGCATTTATATTATGAGAATCCTTCTTAAACGCACCTTTAGGGATGCGATTCATTGTTTCGCCAACCTCCTTCTCGATTTGTAGAGGAGTCAGTGGGCTAGTGGCTTCCTTGCCCTTCTCGACAGATTCTGACATTCCATAATCTCGAGCCCTGGTCATTGTATTATGTTTTGTTGGAAGGTTTATAGTTGGGAGTAAGCTTGTCATTGATGGAAAACATCAATGATGACAAAGATCAGTGATGACAAAGATCAACGATGACCAAGATCAATGATGGAAAGATCAAAGTAAGAGGAACAAAGTAAGCTCGGGAGGAGAAGTAGCATTTCTGATCGTTGGATCCCATTTACAATTCTCGATGACAGATAGATCAAGTGTTGATCGGGACTGTTGATCCGAGACTCCATTTTGGAGTTTCGCGACTCGTGACTTGGAGAGGCAAGAAATATGACCATTGAAATCATGATATGCGAAATCATGATTTAATCGCAGTCATTAGATCAAGGTGTGATCTGGACCATCGATTCCATTTCGGAGTTTCGCGACTGGTGACTTGAAGTGACAAGGACCTCCATCTCAAGAATCGCGAGATGCGAACTCACGATAATATCTGGACCATCAGATCACCAAGAGTTCTGGACCATTGATCTAAGCTCAATCTCGAAGCTTCGCACATCGTGACTTGGAGTGACAAGAACCCACATATAAGGAACCACGAGATGCGAGATCGCGAAAAAAGTTGGACCATTGATTCATCGAGATTGTGGACCATCGATTAGGGTCGATGAAGACCATAATTTCATAGCGCCTTATAGCGAAGCCTGTGGTCACGTGAAGGAAGGACCTAGTGCAGATAAGTTCCGCATCAAAATTTTGGGGATCGCATCTGGGAGTGTCAAGACACGGGATCATACGAATGCCGAAATACTGAAAAGGTGAAATATCGCTATAACCAGTGGTCATCGCCCGTGGTCACGTAGAGGAGGGAGCTAGAGCAACCAAGCTCCTTTTCGGAGCTGACAACATGAAGACTCAAGATGTATCATCGCAGAATCTCCGAATTGCGAATGTGTGAAACAGGTAAATAACGACAATACTCTTCAGAGTTAATCCAATGGTGCAGGTGAATTTGAACATAATTGGAGGGATACTGTTGCACGACACAGTGAAACTACCAAAAACCAGTGATGAGTTCTACCAGAGGACTCGAAGACACTTCGAGGTGATTGACAGAGGAGGTGAAGAGTCACAAGGAATCTGCCAGTATAATGAAGATGATTCGTGGAGGCAATTGATAGCTGGATGAGGGTTGGAGCTCGTAACTGAAACAGAAAGGATGAGCTCTACTATAATAGAGAAGACGAAGAGTCTCAACTGTCAGAGAGAAAAAGGAATCTCGACATAACACCTAGTGATGATAGACACAGGGGTTAAACTGCCAGAGAGGCTGAAGAGTCGCGATGATGATCAGGCAGAGCACTTGAGATATGGAGGATATTGGTGCAGTATGAGAAGGCAGAGGAATGGCAAATATTTCATGCACAAGGTGCACATAAGTTATAAATACATGGTACAGAGAAGAGATGGGGTTGTCGTTGTTGTTGGAGTTGCAATGGTTATTGCTATTGTGAGTGATGGAGGTGTAAAGAAGGTGATGGAGTGTAGTAGCTGAATTGAACAGAAGAGGAATTGTGCAGTGAATGGACATGGTGCACAGAGCATAAAAAGAAGAAGAATATACAGCGCAAGTCATGTGTGCAGGAAGGCAGTGAGGCAGACAGAGCACCAAAATGCAACAGAATAGTGATGAGTCTGGTAAGCCATTGTTGAACATTATATCACTGTAATGAGTTTTAGTAGCAAAGATTTATATTTCAGGGTGGTTGGGAGGTACTAGGGAGGACTGTTATCCTCAGAGGTTCAAGTGGGTGCTTGAACATAGGGAGTTGTAGCTTCCTTCTAGTTGGTGCTAGAGAAACCAGGGAATTGTTTCTCCCTTCTAATTGGTGCTAGAGAAACCAGGGAGTTGTAGCTTCCTTCTAGTTGGTGCCATAGAAACCAGGGAGTTGGTGCTTCCTTCTAGTGTGTGCTAGAGAAAACAAAGAGTTGGTGCTCTCAGCAAGTTGTAGCTTGCAAAACAGAGGTTGTAGCCTCACAATGAGTCGGTGCTCAAATGTATGATAATGTAAAGAATGTAAATAATACTTATCATATAAAGAAGAAGAGGCTTTTATCCTGTATGGGTTTCCTTGGGAAATATTTGTCTCTGTGTTTCTCATATATGTGACTAATGTTGAATGTGCCATTGTTCATTTCCCTGCATTATTGT
>SNQJ01S0116269.1:0-14214 GCA_010110895.2 Picea sitchensis | reverse complement strand
ATTATTTAAATAATCCTCTTTGACTTTGTCACTTCACTTTATTATTTAACTAATCCTCTTTGACTTTTTTCACTTCACTTTTAAATAATTTCTTCTTTGCAAGCACTTTGACTTCTTTGACCTTTTGGGGCTTCTCGCCATCATATGAGGGTCCTCCAACTTCGTAAGGCCATAACTCTCAAACCGTGAGGAGTTATGTGACGTTCCACATACCACCGGAAATGGCATGACAAACACTATCCATATAGGATAGTTTCATTGAAAAATTCACTGATATTCATCTCATTATCCCATAATTAAGTATGGGTTCTCTAACCATACTTCTAGGATAACTCAATCGCAAAGAGTCTTCCCATGAGGGATTTCACCATAAGGAGACCACTTTGGAGTTCATCCATTTGTACTTCCTATCAACCATGATAAGACACTTAACTGCAAAGCATCTTCCCGTGAGGGATTTCACCATAAGGGGACCACTTTGGAGTTCATCCATTTGTACTCCTTATCAAGACAATAATGAGTCATCTTTACATTAAT
Organism: Picea sitchensis; assembly: GCA_010110895.2. Taxonomy (NCBI): domain Eukaryota; kingdom Viridiplantae; phylum Streptophyta; class Pinopsida; order Pinales; family Pinaceae; genus Picea; species Picea sitchensis. The sequence goes on along the minus strand of SNQJ01S0116269.1, from coordinate 13,677 downwards.
CCAATTATGCATCATGTATCAATTAAACCACATCGATCCATCTTCATATATGCATCATATATCAATGACAACTCATTGATTCATCTATGCATGACATCATATGACTATGATTCCACTTGACATCAATCCATTCACATCAGGACAATACATATTACATCAGTATGATATGACAAGACATTGTTCCTTTGACATCAATCAATCAATCTTTTGGCATCAATGACAACATGATCCAACAGGGGGTCCCACCTACTAGTTAATATTGATTTGATCCTTTTAATTATTTATTAATATTTAAATTAAATTTTTTCCTAATTAACTTTAATTAGTTAATAACTTAACTAAAAAGTAGTTGAACTGCTCAAACTTCTTTTTGGAGAAATAAAAGAAGATTTCAAGGAACAAGGAAAGAAGAGAGTGGCAGAGAGAACAAATATGATAAGGTATTCTCTTGCTTCTTAAGTGAGATTACTTTACTATTTCATTCATCTCTGAGATACATAAGTGCTAAGAACTTCTTGTTCATAGCAGGATCATACTGAAGGTGGCAATAAGGAGGACCAAGAAATATTGATTTGTTGATATACTTCACATGTTGATCATCTATTTATGATCGTATGTGGATTTTTATTAGATTTATGAATTAGTTTTCAGTACTGATTAAGAATTTTATGTAGAGTCAAGGTAGTGGCATTTGTGGCCTGTTATTTCAGGTCTGTTTCAGTCTTGGTTTTATTTAAAGACACCAATAGTCTCTATGTGATGTAATATACCACCTTTGACTACTAAGTCTCATTTTGGTCCTTACCTTTTGGGTATGAAGAGTGTTGTTGGTTGTATTTAAGATTTGAATAAATAAAATCTTTGGATGGTTTTGAAGTCTCATTTGATTTACCGTGTAATCTTATATGAGATTTCTATTTCTAAAGTTGTTCTGAACATTAAAAAATTATTTTCTGTTATAAATATTTTTCTTTTTCTTTGCCATATTAAAATTATAAAAGATAGCATTAATCCCAAGGACATATTTTTTGAGGATTAATTGATTTTTTGTTAAAAGGGCTATAAACGCAGGGTGATAATCCCGACTATTTTTCTCTAGCCAGGAAGAATTCAAAAATGTTTGTAATAGGATTGGTCATTCCTTTTCATCAATAATCCTGTGGTATCTTTTCAAGAATCATGAATGTCTTCCTATAGGAGAAGTGTGCAACTCCAGAAATACCTTCTGTTTTTTTTGGGAATTCTTACATAAATATAGGTGATCATGATATTGTCACGTCCCCTCTGTTACGACAAAAAATAAGTGAGTAAAAAGAGGTAAATATTTTTTTCTTTTGAACAAAAGTTAGGACAAGTGATATGCATCACAACATACATAAATAAATACACAATTAATCTCATCACAATCAATTTGAATGCAACATCACAATTATTCAATCAACCATATCACATAAAGATAACATAAGGAAGCTACCCGCCCAACCTATCCTGCAAGGTTAGGACCTCCAAGACACATAATCAACGCTCAAGTCCAAGATTCATCCGATTGATTTTGACCATTTAAGGTCTCAGGACCAGCGATTGTTCTGAAGAACAAGGAGATATCTAGTTCCCTTAACCACAATCATACTTCGATATTCATGACCAAATCCACAACAATACCCTTCATAAATTCCTTTAACATAGATTATAATCTATTACGTTTAAACAAATGATTTAGCATTATTCACGTGAATCGGGCAAGAACATATTATAACATCTATCATGAGGCATAATTTTTTTTCACTTAACACGTATGTGAGAATCCACACATTAAATTCTCTAGCCAAAAGGCACTAAATTTTTCATATAATATACCTGCTAATCCTAATAGAAAATAATCAATTCGTTCCAAGTTGGACTCACAACTTTCATTTAATTCATCCTCTAATCACAATGTCAACAACAATTCTTAATTGGTAAAAGATAAGTCGAAATTCCGAAATATAAAAACATCCATATTAGGCATACTTAACATGATTATTTAATCTTTATCATGGAATTGTGCATACAAAATCTTATTTCATCTTTGATATAAGTTGTCCTATCTCAATGCATCATAATCATATAACATTTGTTGACTATCATTCAAAATCATTGGCACCAAAATTCTTAAGCTTTCAAAACAATTTACTCCCCATTAAATCTCACTCTAAGGCATCCTTAAGTTTAAATTTTTTAAAACTCTTAAGGAGAAACATAAAATTCTTAAAATAATAATTTTAAAAGTTCAACTAACTTAAGGATAGTCTATCCCAACCATTACATAAACTAACTAGTATCAAGGGCAGCTTATACTATACCCAAAATGATTGGAGGTACCACTTCACTCTACAAGAATAGGAAGATATGAAATACTACATTTTATGATCCTAGATTATCAAGTTAAGGCAGCGAAACAAATAAAAACATAAGGAGTCACAAGTGGAAACACTCAAAGAATTCCCAAAATCCAATTGGTAAAATAATTTGGTAGCTACAGTAGTTCTCCGAATTCTGGTCATCATTAAAATGATAGCGAACAGGAATTAAGGTACACATATTTTAAAATACTTCACAATTTAATTTTATCTCCTAAACCAGAAGCTACATAATGATTGGCCAGTGACCCTCCAAATTTTAATTACTAAGAAATTCCAAAAGAATTGGAAGCTAACCAATGATTTTCTCATTACAGGAGCTGCAACTAGAAATGGCAGTGAATCAAATAATTTTCTATGACTGGAGCTACATTTTAATTTGACAACGATTCAATATTTTTCAAATACAGGAGCTACAATTTGATTTGGAAACGATTCAATATTTGTAAATTACAGGAGCTGCAATTTGATTTGGCAACAATTCAATATTTTTCAATTACATGAGCTGCAATTTGATTTGGAAGCGATTCAATATTTTTCAATTATAGGAGTTGCAATATGATTTGGTAGAGAATCTAATAAATTTCTTCTAAGGATAAAATGACGAAGCAACTAACATCACGAAAATTCCTTAAACTCTCCCCATACATAACTTTGTACAATAAAACTTGCCACCATTATGAATGATCAACACACTTCTTCCACTAGCAAAACCTGTGCTCATAGATATTACATAAACGACAAAAACAAACCATCCAACAAAACATGAATGGTGACAGTAATAATTCCCACAACAACAATAAAAATCCTAGTCCCATCATATCACATGAATTCATCTGCGAGAATGAAGATCTAGATCCAAAAAGCGTCGACTAATAGAGAATTCAGTCTCTTATGGTTACCAAAGCAAATTCACTAATCTAATAAATTTCGGCGTGAAAATGTCGTTTAAAAATTGACCTTGTTAGCCTGAGATAGATGGTAAGCCCTCCAAAATTCTCAAGGGCCAAGGCATATCCTAGGACGATGAGAGGGTTTAGAAAAATTATTTACAACAATCATAACAAGTTTATATTCCATAAATTCTAATTAATATGTAGCGACCATAAGGATTTCAAAATTCTTGATGGTAAATTAAATTGGCAGTGAAAAAAACCAAATTCTAAACTTCGGAAATGTAAAATCCCCCTTTTTTTTAAATGCCAATTATATTCTAAATCTTGGATTCACAAATAATATTGCAGCGACCCTTGAGTTTAAATGTCATAATTTGCAATTAGATAAGCGGTGAGGATATGCAATAAATTTTCAACGACTTCATAATTTCCTAAACTTCATATTGTAAAACTACAGATGTGACGACTCTAAATTTCAGAATTGCATACAAGTTTATAGTGTCGACGAAAATCTAAATCCCAAATTTCCCATGAAATCTACAGTGACCAATGAATTTCTACACACAGGGTTTATAAATTTTAATTGGCAACAACAAATACACTTCAAAATTCTAGACTGTAAATTAAAATGACAATGAAAATAAAATGCATTTCTGGGTTATATATAATTTTGGCAGCATTCATAAGAGGTACTAAATTTTTTTTCCTGCCATTTAATTTGGCAACGAACTACATATTTTAATTTCACAAGCAATATAAAATCTGTGGTGATCAAAAACAAATTTCATACTCATAATTTTAACTAAAATATAATTATTTTCTTTAGCAATGCAAATGTGTGGAAGGCATCCATATAAATTTCTAAATTCAGGAGCTGTATTTTAATTTGGCAGTGAACAACAAATTTCTGAATTCTGAGTTTGTAAAATAAAAAGGCAGCTACCCATCTAATTTCTAATTACAATTTACTTTCATTGCAATTAAAATTTCAAAAATAAAATACCAGAACTGTTAAAGATGGATAGTTGAGGAAATTTTCCAATGCCTTGTGCTCCTTCTTTGTTCCCGATTGCTAATCACAGAGACTTCACCGGTACCTCCCAGCCAATGCTAGGGGTACTCTTCTTCCCCTTTAGCCCCCCGAGCCGCAAATGGGCCACACAGAAGAAACCAACAAACAATAGCTCCAAGGCTTGCCTCGCAAGGTAGAGCTTCCACTCTTTCTACAAGCTTGGTATCCCAACTCTCATAAGTAAAACACAGTCAAAAAAATTATGGCATCATAACTTTACCAAGAATAAGTGTGTCCATTTCCCTTCTACACCATTTGTTTTATAGAAATTTCCTCATTGACACATGTCCACATGCACAATTAATTAACTTTTTAATTAATTTAATTAGGATTATTCACCCACACACTTGTCACACTCTCCCCAAGTTTCACAAGTAATTACCAATTTTATTTTATTTAAAAAGTCAATTTCCCTCACATTCTCCAATGTGTTCCTATTTTCTCTCTTAGTTGTCCCTTTATTCCCCAGATTCTCATTCAATGAGTGTCTCTTAACTAGATCTTAGTTAGAGTTGGAATAGGAGTCTTCTTCTAGTTAGACTAGTGGTAGCTAGACTCTAGATATCATTCTATGTGTACACCTATTCTCTCATATTTTATTTCTTTCTATTTTAAAAATCCCTTTTAATATTTGCATGCACACATGTGCATTCTATCCAATCTTTAGATTTTTTTCTCACTTTTTCCTTAAATTGATTTATCTCTATTCTTTTAATTTATTTACTACTTTAATTTAGTCCCCTAACTAAACTTAGACTCAGGCTTAGTCTTAGAATTAGGCTTAGAATTTTATTGGGGTTTATAATTAATAAATTCATTGTTTAATTAATTATTTTAATCCAACAAGGTCTAATCAATTCAATGTTTCCTATGCCACCTAGATTTATTGACTCAAGTTTTTTTTTTTAATTACGCGACGTGCCCTTCAATACACACCTTCATGCTCCAAGGGTGTCGCTCGCCTTTGACTAGTTTTGGAAGTTTGTCTGACCCTTGGAGTCAATACTCCACTCGGTCAACCTTGTGAGAGACTAAGGGCTTCTAAGGAGTAATGACTCTCCCTTATTGCGCGCTCCTTAGAAATCTTCGTGAGCGACTGTCTCAGTCTACCCTTACGACATCGTGGACCTCTTGAAGTAGTTAATCATTAACCTACCATTCGAGTCACAATGGGAGTGCTAGTAGGCCGTGACAGGGACGCTGCCACACCTATCCCTCAATGTCTAGTTTTTGTGCATGGCCCCTCTAATGCTTATGTGTGTCAGATTAGCAAGCATCGTCAAGCCTGCATCCACTGAAAAAAACAATGTCAATAATCTATATACATAATCATACTGAAAGAAATCATATGTCATATGTGCGTAAAATGAAATACTCAAACAAATAAAATCCATTCCCTGATTGAATCTGGAGTCCAAGGAAGTCCATCAATGACTTCAACATCCATAACTTGTCATGTGCCCTACACACTCAGGAAAACTTGTCAATAACATCTGCCAACATATATACACGAATATAACAATAAGTCACAACACAACATCATGATCATATGTAACCCATAATCGAAACTAAATCATAATATATCATAACCAAATCACTTGCATGCAAGTGTCCTCAAAGAATATGTCAATAAAAGTGTGCTCAATAGAGCGGAATGTTACATACACCCCCTCTTGTTTTAAACTTCATCCCGAAGTTTGTACAGTATATAAATGCAAGTAAATAAAAGTATCTGACATAGATCTATATGTCTAATATATCAAACAAGTAAGGAAACTGTTGACACATCTCATATGCGTCCTCCCAGGTAGTCGAGTGTGGGCTATAATTGTCCCACTGGACCTTGACCTGATCGACTATTCGACGTCGTAGCTGTTGAATGCAATGGTCCAGAATGCGGATTGGCTATGCCATGAGAGCACCCTTGTCCAACACCTATAAATAACTCATGTCAATAACATGTGAAGGATCACTAATATACTGTCTCAATACAGATACATGAAATACATCGTGCATACGCCTCAAAGAATCATGCAAGGATAGTCGATAAGCCACTGGTCCTTTATTTTCCACAACTTCGAAAGGTCCCACAAACCTAGTAGAAAGTTTAGCACCCTTTCCAAAATTGATCGAACTCTTGTGCGGTTTGACCCGTAAGAATTTTTTTCGCCAACTTCATAACTGCAGTCAACGCGATGCGCATCAACATAACTCTTCTGCTGACCTTGCGCTTCTTTAATCCTCTGTCTTATTGATTGCATATGTTCTTCCATTTCTTGAATCGCTTATGGTCCTACCAGAACCCTATTCTCAATTTGATCCCAACTCAACGACGTCCGACACGGTCGCCCGTAAAGAAACTCAAACCGTTCCATCTTAATGGTACTCTGATAGCTGTTGTTGTATGCAAACTCTACTAGTGGCAAGAAATCTTCCCAACATTTATGTTGGTCCATTACATACATACACAACATATCCTCCAAAATCTGGTTCGTTCTTTTTGTTTTTCCATATGTCTCAGGGTGATATGTTTTACTAAAGTTCAGTTGTGTTCCCAAAGCCTCTTGGAAAATGGTCCAAAATCATCATGTAAACACCGATCCCCGATCGGATATGATCCTTCTTGGTACTCCATGTAAATTCATGATCTCGTTAACAAAAAATTTGGCTACATCTGGTGCCTGATATGTCACACGCAATGGAATAAAGTGTGCACTCTTCATCAGAGTGTCAACTAAAACAAAAATCGAGTCGTGTCTCCTTACCGTTAGTGGAAATTAAATAATAAATTCCATTGAAATGACTTCCCATTTTGATTTAGGAGTAGGTTGTGGTTGTAACAATCCTGTTGGATGTCTATGTTCATCCTTCACTTGCTGACATTCTAGATATCTCGCCAGTAAACCAACTATGTCTGCTTTCATTCCCTTCCAAAAGAATAAAGGCTTAAGGTTTGCCTTCATCTTCATGAATCTCAAATGAGCCATGTACACTGCTCTATGAGCTTCACTCAAGATCAAACTTATTAATTCAACATTAGGTGGTACATAAATTCTTCCATTAAATCTCAACAATCCATCGTTGTATAAATAATAACCTTCAAACTTCGATACCATCATGGTATTTCGTCCAATATTATCCTTAAATTATTTATACCAGTCATCGTCGATTTGTAAATTTAGAATCCTTTCTCAAAGATTCATCTTAAGAGGTATTACTGAGAATATGTGTGGTCTCCGACTCAATGCATCCACCACTCTGTTCACCGTTCCTTTAATGTAAGTAATCTCAAAGTCGTATTCACTAAGTAATTCTAACCAACGCCTCTGTCATGCATTCAAGTCACTCTGCGTAAATATATGTTGCAATCCACAGTGATCTGTCTTTAATTCAAATTTTCATCCAATCAGATGATGTCTCCAAACTCTCAAGGTATATACAATTGCTAATAATTCCAAGTCATCTGTTGTGTAGTTCTCTTCATGCCTTCTCAATTTCCTTGAAATGTAAGCAATTACTCGACCGTATTGCATCAAAACCCTGCCTAAAACTTCCTTGGATGCGTCCGTGCATACCAAGAATTCCTCCTCCATGTTGGGCACTTTCAGTATTAGTGTTGTCATCAACAACTCCTTAAGCTTTTGAAATGCTTCTGCACATTTATCTATCCAAATGAATTTCTTGTTTTTCTTTTGCAATTCCGTGATCAGATTTTCTATCTTCGAAAAACCTTCGACGAATCGTCGGTAATATCCTGCTAAACCCATAAAGATGCATACTTCTTGTATGTTTGTCGGTTTTGGCCATTCCATAATAACCTCAAATTTTGTTGGATCCACAACGATACCTTCACTAGATATGATATGTCCCAAATAATGAATCTTCGATTGGTAAAAAGAACATTTCGATAGTTTCCCGTACAAATTGTCTTCTCGTAGACACTGTAGGAACAATATTAAATGTTCATCATGCTCTTCTTTCTTTAGAGAATGAATCAATATGTCATCAATAAATACTTGAAAAAACTTATCCAAGTATTCACGGAACACCCCATTCATCAAACTTATGAATACAGCTGGGGCGTTCATCAATCCGAATGGTAAAACTGTAAACTCATAGTGTTTGAATCTCGTCTTAAATTCGGTCTTAGGGATATCTTCTTCCTTAATCCATAATTTATGATATCTCGATCTCAGATCAATCTTTGAAAACATCGTCACTCCCTTCATCTGGTCAAACAAATCATCTATTCTTGGCAACATATACTGGTTCTTGATCATCGATTTGTTCAATTGACGATAGTCAATACAAAGTCTTCACGATCCCTCCTTTTTTCTCACGAAAATAACCAACGCACCCCAAGGTGACACACTTGGATGTATAAGTCCCAAGTCCAACAATTCCTTCAATTTCATTTTCAACTCCTGCAATTCAAGCGTTGACATTCGATATGGCATTCTCGCTATTAGTTCAGTTCCAGGCTTCAAGTCTATTGTAAACTCCAACTCTCTTTTGGGTGGTAAATCTGGTAACTCTTCTAGAAACATGTCTGCAAACTCTTGTACTACAGGAAGGTTTTCTAATCCTTTCACCTCTCCCTTTTCCTTTAGCGCTAAGATTTCATATATCTTGCACCCCTTGCGCATACTCTTCTATAGTTGTAGGGAAAAAATAAATATCAAGGACACCCCTTGGTTCCTTCCTACAATCACTCTACTCTATTCCAAATCATATGTCAAGATTAATTGTTTCATCTTACAATTAAGTATCAGATCATGCGATTCTAGTCAATCCATACCAATCACTATGTAATAAGATCCTAATATCATGACATAAATATATACATTCGTTACAAAATATCCCAAGTTAATGTTACAGTCCGTAACCTTTCTTGCAACCTTCTGTTTAGCACCAGATGCCATTTCTATGTATCTGAACTCGTCCTGCTCGACTACCTTTACCTTAATTATCTTTAGCACTGCACTAGAGATAAATATATTTGTAGCACTTGGATCTATCAAAATACTAAAAGTTTGGTTGACGATTGTACCTGACGTCTCGAGGACAGTGGACCGGTGCTTAGCCTAATGGTTATTCACCACTGTATGTATCCTATGGGCCTTGCCAAAGTCTCCAATTGTAGTGGGTCCTGATGATTCGACCGCTATGGCCTTCTCAATCGGACAATCTCGCTGGTAATGTGGCTCTCCACATGTCCAACACCCAGTCTTCGGTCCAGTAATCCTGGTCCCCGAAGTAGAAGCTGTTGGCATAACAATCAATGATCTTGGTGTATTCTGTTGAACAGGCCTAAACTGTTGTTGTTGCAAACAATGTTGTTGTTGCTAGTGTGGTCCTCTGTAAGGAGTCCTCTACCGATGAGTCTGTCTCCGTGGTGTCATGAACATAGGTCCTCTAGGCATATCTCGATGCCCTGAAGTCTATTTGACTAGCATATGATGTTTTTGCGCGCCTGATGTCATCTGTCCATTCAGTCTAAAAGGAGTCATGCTCTGACCCCCATTGTTCAACTCTTCCTCAACTATAAGGGCCTTTTGAACTACATCGTGCAATGTCTGAGGCATTAGTATCCTCACCTTCTCACGAATGTTGAAGTTAAGGCCGAACAAAAATTTGTTGAACTTTAACTTCTCCATGTTCATATGTGGAGAATACCTAAGTACCTCCATGAATTTGGCCTCATACTCTGGCATCGTATGACCACCCTGTCGTAAGGCGTTGAAATCGTTAAGTTGGCGCTCAATGAATTCCTCGAACAAGTACCTCTCCTGGAACCGTTCCTCAAACAACTCCCATGACACGTCTTCGACGACCATGTTTGGTTGAGGTAGGAGCATCTTCCACCATATAAGATCACTCCCCTTCATCTAAAATAATGTCATGTGAACTTTCATGTTGGAGGTATAATCACAAATTGTGAAACACATCACCATGTTATCCAACCATTCCTCGGTGGTTGAGCCATCTGTGGCACCCATAAATTCGGGAAACTTCACCTTCTCGAGTTCTCTGTGCATACTATTACTATCAGCTAAAGCGCATTGTGATCCCTCATTGGGTATAGATGCTCTACCCTCATCTCGATCCAGTCGGTTAATCAATGCCTCTAACACCCTCTGGAAGGATCTCATCATACCTACCACATCTCCCACAACAACCTGCTCCTGTTCAGTGATTTGTTCTTATCCTTGGGGTTTAGACCCCTCTGGCATGGATACTATTGGAGGCGTCACACCTCTTCCTCTAGCACCACATCGTCTACTTCCCCGACATCCTATAACCATGATTACCTGCATGGACAATTTTCAAAATTTAATTAGTGATATATTTTAATCATTTAGTTAACACAATGGAAGGCATAACGGTCCAATCTCACAAAGTTGAACCCGCTCTGATACCATATGTCACGTCCCCTCCATTACGACAATGAATAAGTGAGTAAAAAGAGGTAAATATTTATTTCTTTTGAACAAAAGTCAGGACAAGTGATATGCGTCACAACATACATTAATAACTACACAATCAATCTCATCACAATCAATCTGAATGCAACATCACAATTATTCAATCAACCATATCACATAAATATAACATACGGAAGCTACCCGCCCAACCTATCCAACAAGGTTAGGACCTCCAAGACACATAATCAATGCTCAAGTACAGGATTCATCCGATTGATTTTGACCATTTAAGGTCTCAGGACTAACAACTGTTCTGAAGAACACGGAGATATCTAGTTCCCTTAACCACAATCATACTCCGATATTCATGACCAAATCCACAACAATACCCTTCATAAATTCCTTAAACACAGAGTATAATCTATTACATTTAAACAAATGATTTAGCATTATTCACGTGAATCGGGCAAGAACATCTTATAACATCTATCGTGAGGCATAACAAAATTTCACTTAACACACATGTGATAATCGACACATTAAGTTATCAATCCATAAGGAACTAAGCTTTTCATATAATACACCTACTAATCCTAACAAAAAATAATCATTTCGTTCCAATTTAGACTCACAAATTTCGTTTAATTCATCCTCTAATCACAATGTCAACAACAATTCTTAATTGGTAAAAGATAAGTCAACTTTCCAAAATATAAAAACATCCATATTATGCATGCTTAACATGATTGTTTAATATTTATCATGGAATTGTGCATATAAACTCTTATTGATGTAAGTTGTCCTATCTCAATGCATCATGATCATATAACATTTGTTGATTGTCGTTCAAAATCATAGGCACAAAAAATCTTAAGCTTTCCAAACAATTTACTCCCCATTAAATCTCACTCTAAGGCATCCTTAAGTTAAAATTTTTAAAACTCTTTAGGAGAAACATAAAATTCTTAAAATAATCATTTTAAAAGTTCAACTAAATTAAGGATAGTCTATCCCAAACATTACATAAATTAACTAGTATCAAGGGTATCTTATACTATACCCAAAATTATTGGAGGTACAACTTCACTCTACAAGAATGGGAAGATATGAAATACTAAATTTTATGATCCTAGAATATCAAGTTAACACAATGAAACAAATAAAAAATGAGTCAAAAGTGGCAGCACTCAAAGAATTCCTAGAATCCAATTGGTAAAATAATTTGGCAGCTACAGTAGTTCTCTGAATTCTGGTCATCATTAAATTGACAGTGAACAAGGATTTAGGTACACATTTTTTAAAATACTTGACAAATTAAATTTATCTCCTAAACCAGAAGCTACATAATGATTGGGCAGTGACCCTTTGAATTTTAATTACTAAGAAATTCCAAAAGAATTGGCAGCTAACAAATAATTTTCTCATTACAGGAGCTGCAACTAGATTTGGCAGTGAATCAAATAATTTTCTATGACTGGAGCTGCATTTTAATTTAGCATCAATTCAATATTTTTAAAATACAGGAGCTGCAATTTGATTTGGAAACAATTCAATATTTTTCAATTACAAGAGTTGTAATTTGATTTGGCAACGATTCAATATTTTTCAATTATAGGAGCTGCAATTTGATTTGGCAGGGATTCGATATTTTTCAATTACAGGAGCTACAATATGATTTGGTAGAGAATCTAATAAATTTCTTCTAAGGATAAAACGATGAAGCAACTAACATCATGGAAATTCCATAAAATCTCCCCATACAGAACTCTGTACAATAAAACTTTCCACCATTATGAATGATCAACACACTTGTTCCAACAACAAAAACTGTGCTCATAGATATTACATAAATGACAAAACAAACCATCCAATAGAACATGAATGATGGCAGTAATAATGCCCACAACAACAATAACAATTGTAATCCCACCATATCACATGAATTTATCTGCGAGAATGAAGATCCATATCCAAAAAGCGTTGACTAACAGAGAATTCAGTCTCTTATGGTTACCAAAGCAAATTCACTAATCAAATAAATTTTGGCGTGAAAATGCCATTTAAAAATTGACCTTGTTAGCCCGAGATAGATGGCAAGCCCTCCAAAATTCTCAAGGGCCAAGGCGTAGNAACAGAGAATTCAGTCTCTTATGGTTACCAAAGCAAATTCACTAATCAAATAAATTTTGGCGTGAAAATGCCATTTAAAAATTGACCTTGTTAGCCCGAGATAGATGGCAAGCCCTCCAAAATTCTCAAGGGCCAAGGCGTAGCCCAGGCTGATGAGAGGGTTTACAAAAATTATTTTCAATGATCATAACAAGTTTATTTTCCATAAATTATAATTAATATGTAGCGACCATAGGGATTTCAGAATTCTTGATGGTAAATTAAATTGGCAGCGAAAAAAACTAAATTCTAAACTTCGGAAATGCAAAAGCCCCCCTTTTTTTAAATCCCAATTATATTCTAAATACTGGATTCACAAATAATATTGCAACGACCCTTGAGTTTAATTTTCATAATTTGAAATTAGATAAGTGGTGAGGATATGCAATAAATTTTCAGCGACTTCATAATTTCCTAAACTTCAAATTGTAAAACTAAAGATGCAGTGACTCTATTAAGAACCAAATATCAATATAGCATAGAAAAACCTCAGAATAAGTACTCAACGCCTTGAAAAAGAGAGAATTTCAGATAATAAGCGTCTTCAAGGGGGAAACCTCCTTTTATCCCACATAAATGTTCAAGTACAAGATGATTCCAAATGAAAATGTCTCCTTGGTATATATAGAAGACTAGGAGGTATAACTACAACTAATGGAATAAAGCCGACATAAATAAAATAACATTACTAATGTAATATGCCCCAATTAAGGGGT